>JANAVB010042736.1:0-29498 GCA_029216955.1 Iris pallida | reverse complement strand
AGTACTGAGATCTGTGGGCCTCCTTATAACCTACTCTCTAAGGTCTCCGCTGGGCACACATAGTCTGGAACCGTACCATAAGGCCCATCCTCTGCAAGAGAAACCCGCCCTCCAGCAATCCTGCTCGAACCTGCTCTTGGAGACACCGCAGAGCAACATCCTCAAACTGTGCCGACTTGATCCTCTCCACCAAGTCTGACTGAATCTGTATCCCCCATAGCTGCATCTTACTCTGGGCACGATCACCTCAATCTCAAGGCTCTCTAATCGGCAAGCAAATGCTGATCCATGGTCAAACACATGGCTGTCGGATACCTACTCAAGGCATCGGCAACCACGTTGGCCTTCCCTGGGTGATACTTAAGTAGGATGTCAAAGTCCTTCATCAACTCTAGCCATCTGCGCTGTCTCATGTTCAACTCCTTCTGAGTGAACACATACTTTAAGCTCTTGTGATCTGTAAAGATCTCCACCCTCTCCCCATACAGATAATGCTTCCATAACTTTAAAGCAAATATCACCGACGCCAGCTCCAGGTCGTGGGTAGGGTAGTTCTTCTTATGGGACGTAATTGCCTGGAAGCATAGGCAATCACCTTCCCATGCTGCTGTAAGATGCAATCCAGCCCCTTCCCTGAAGCGTCACTATAAATAGTGAAACCACCTGATCCTGAAGGCAATGTCAGAATCGGAGCTGTCGTAAGCCGCTTCTTCAACTCATCAAAAGTTGCCTGACACTCCTCTGACCAACATACTCAGCATCCTTCTGGGTCAACCGTGTCAACGGCTCTACAACCCGGGAGAAGTCCTGCACAAATCTCCGATAATATCCTGCCAGCCCCAGGAAACTCCTGATCTCTGCAACTGAAGTCGGCGCTGCCCATGCCTCGACTGCTACAATCTTTTTGGGTCAACTGAGATACCATCTCCAGTCACAACGTGCCCCAAAAAGTCCACCCGGTCTAAGAAAACTCACATTTGGAGAGTTTTCCATAAAGTTGCTCCCTCCTGAGAATCTCCAGCACTATCCGTAGATGCTCCTCGTGCTCCTCCTCAGTCTTGGAATATATCAAGATATCGTTTATGAACACCACCACAAACTAATCCAGATACTGGTGGAACACCTTGTTCATAAGGTTCATAAACACTGCTGGTGCATTGGTTAGCCCAAACGGCATAACCAAAACTCAAACTGCCCGTACCGCGTCCTGAAAACGGTCTTGGGAATATCCTCCCTCTTCACCTTCACCTGGTGATATCCCGACCTCAGATCAATCTTGGAAATACCCGAGCTTCGCTCAACTGGTCAAATAGATCGTCGATCCGTGGCAGTGGATATTTGTTCTTGATCGTGAGGTTGTTGAGTGCCCTATAGTCAATACACATGCGTACTGACCCATCCTTCTTCGGTACGAACAACACTGGTGCACCCCATGGCGACGAACTCGAGCAGATGAAGCCCTTGTCCTGTAGCTCATCCACCTGCTTCTTCAGCTCCACCAACTCGCTGTTGTTCACCCGATAGACATGCTGAGAGATGGGTTCCGCTCCTGGAACCAAGTCTATCGAGAACTCTATGTCTCTGTCTGGTGACAATCCAGGCAACTCCTCTGGGAAAATATCTATATAATCTGCTATCAAGGGGTGTGGAATCGTCTGCTCCTCGACCGAGACTCCACAGAAGACTTCGCTGCTCTGCTCTGACTGACGTCTGGAGTACTCGAACTCTGGCTCCTCTGGCGCTCTGAAAAGAACTCTACCTCCTCTGTAATCAATGCTGGCATGGTGCCTGCTCAACCAATCCATGCCTAGTACTATATCGTAGTTCGGCAATGGCATTACGAGCAGGCTCACCTCCAACTCATGGCCTCCCAAAACTACTCTCCGACCCTTACAAACATCACTCACGAAGATAATGCCACCCGGTCGTGATCTTGTAAGTCCTAGGCAACGATTCAGCTATGATACCATGTCTAATCGTAAAAGATACTGATATGAAGCTATGCGAAGCACCGAAATCAAATAATACAAATGCTGGACTGGAGTCGAGAAGAATCAAACCTACAATCAGCTATCCAATGACCTCCGCATCCTCAGCTGCCATGGCGAAAGCTCGCCCCTGCTGGCCTCCCCTGGACTGCTGCTGGTGCTGGACGAACCTCTGCTGCTGTGTCGGCAGGGCTGGTCCCCTCTGCTGGCCTACTGGAGCTCTGACTGCTGCTCTTTGGGCTGCTCATCCCATACGGTACTCCCTCATCAGGTGGTCTGCTGAGCCACACACCAGGCACTGGCCCAGCCTCTTCCGGCACTCATTGAAGACGTGCCCAGGCTTCTTGCAGTAGGCACAAGTACCATCCTGTCTCTGACCCTGCTGGTGCTGCCTCGACTGCTGCTGCTGATGGACTGGCCTCTGCTGAATCGGCTGCGGCTGAAACTGCCTCTGCTGCTGATGTTGAAAGTGGGCCTCTTGGCCTGGCCCCCGCTGCTGCTGTCCCCAACTGGGTCTCGCCCCCTTTGAGTCTAAGCTCAAGATCATCCTCTGCTAGCAAGGCTCCCGTCAAGATCTTCTCGAATGTAGCATCCCGGTTGCCCTTGGTCAAGGACTTGACCTCCTTGACTAGACCCTTCCAGAACCTCTTGGCCTTCGCCGTCTCGCTCAAGCCCTCCACAAACCTGCCGAGGCGGCCGAACTCCCCGGCGTACTCCTCCACTGAGAGACTCCCCTGGACCAGGCTCTCGAACTGCGTCTCTAAGGCTCTGAGTGCTGAATCTGGAAAGAACTTCTTCTTGAAGAAGCCCTTGAACTGCTCCCAAGTCTTCCTAGCTACCCCCACCCTGGGGTCTGACTGATACCAGGTACGAGCAAGATCTCGCATCCGGCTAGCTGCAGCCTCGATCTGAAGGTCTGTTGGAATCCTAGCCAAGCGGAAGATCTCCTCTATATGCTCGATCCACTCATCGGCATATAGGATCCCCTCTGTCCCTATAAAGTCTCTGGGGCTCATCTTCTAAAACTGCTCGATCCCCGGTGTCCTTGGCTGATGGACCACTGGTCGAGCTGCGACTGTCGTAAGGGCCAGCTCCATGCCTTTGTCCTGTCGAGCCTGCTGTCAGTCCATGAACTGCTGAAAGTACACGAACATCTGCGCTGTATCCACGTATCCTGTAGGCGATGGCTGCTGGAAGGGATCCTCTGGAATGATCGGGTCCTACCTCCGAGTCGGTAGATATACCCCCTGCTGCGGCTGCCGAGATCTCAATACGAGCAGAGGTGGCAGGAGCTGCAGTCCCCTGGCCTCGCTGTACTGGCTGGGAGGCAGCAGTCCCCTCCATAGCATCTCCGTGGATAGTACGCTGCGATCTAGTCTACTCATCCTGAAGATAGACAAAAGAGTATCAATTTCTGAGAAAGAAGCAAATAACAAAGACAGACAGTTAAAAATTCAAAGGATCAGCTGACAATATGGATTTAGATGACAAAATAAAAGAATTTTTCCGAAAGTGATTGAGTACCTTAAAATTAATGTTCTATATCTTACTGCAGGCTGTAGGGATACTTCTAGTTCGAATACCACTATACTTCTAGTCTAGACCTGCATGGGCCACCACTAAAAATGTGTCACGACCCACACCCTAGAGTAAGGGCACGAGACGTGGGTACGTCCAGCCTACGTCGCAGTGTCGGCGGTAGAACGCTGTCCTAGGTCAACAATCATCTAGCAATATATCTCTAAACAGTTTATACTCCCCGAATGGGGGTGACATAGCAGTAAAACTCAATCACAACTAAGGAAGAGATAGCACGATATGAAATAGAACTCAAGGAAATAAATAGATGAAAAGTAGTCTAAGATAATCCCAGCAATATCCAGAAGTACATGGTCTCAGATACAGAATGAAAAATATATACAAAGCTCAACAACTCTGAATAGAAAATAAGTCTAGCTAAACATGTCTCAAGACTACATAAAGTAGATAAGCCTAACTAATCTAGTCTAGGCAATGGGGGTAATGTCCTCAGCTAGAGCTGGGTCCTCCTGAGGGTCCAGTTCGCAAGTGTCATCTAAGGCTGCCCCGTAATAAGTATCCAGGCAGGCCTCCTCCTTGTCCTCTGTAATATTTTCAACAGGTCCAGTCAGGACAGGATCGAGCACAGTACATCTCAACAGTTCATAGCAGGTTAGAAAATATAATCATGCAGTAAAGTAAGATACAAGTACTGAAAGAAGTGCAGTATGTAAACAGAGAGAGAAAGCTGTAATAGAAATCTACTATAAATAGAGACTAACATGTGGCTAGTGAGTCAGAGTACAATATAGACATGTAAATGGCATAGGAGATTCTGATGCTACACTATGGAAGAGATTCTGATACTACACTACTTGGATAGTATTCACATGTCTACTTCTACTCCCCCGTACCCCCAATCAGTACACAAGGATCCAAACAGGTTATGTTATGATTCTATGTAATAGTCCCCGAAGGGTGGTACATAGTAGTCCCAAGAATGGGGATTCTAGGAGATTCTAGGATACCCAGTAAATGGGATAAGAGATTTAGGAGACTCTGTGATCATAAGGGTATGTCACAAGTGATCAAAGAACCTGTGAAGTATTGTGATACGTCATGTAAGTGAAACGCACAGAACATGTAGTACCCGATGCTCCCTAAGGATAACATCTCAAGAAGGGATCCGTATAGTACCAATCCGTGTGACCAACGTGGCAGTACATGTAAAGTAATTTAATGCAGGAAATAATTCTAAGTAGGATATGAAATGATCAGAGAATGTACTCGCCTGGTATCTGAGTGTCCAATATGAAAGTACTGTCCGAGGAGTGGTGTCTGGCTCCTAATCAGAATAGCACAAGTCACAACAAGTCCAGCATAGTGTAATAAAGTCCTACTATGCATTCTACATGATTCTAGGTCAAGCTAGGCCAAAGTCAACTCTTGGTCAACTCTGGTCAACCCTAGAAGTCAAACTAGGTCAACCAAGTCTCAATCTCTATGCTAGGCCTAACTAGTCCATACTAGTCTAAACAAGGCTAAACTAGCCTATGCTAGCATACTAAGTCCTTACAACCTATATAACACAAGTCAAACCAATCATCACACAACCTTTATTGCATCTAGGCCTACACATGGAAATCATATAGTAAATATATATATATACACATGGCTACCTATAGGTACACCACACATATCATCATATATATAATTCCTATATATGTATCCACATATATACATAATACATTGTATATATTTAGATATACATACATATATATTACACACACATACATATATAGATATTCATATAATATATATATATATATATACATGTGCATATAGAGAGAGGGAAGGCATGTGTGTGTGTAGGCATGAGAGTAGCAATGTGTGTGAGTGTTAGAGTGATAGGGTGTGAAGGAATCTGAAATCAATGTGTGTGTGTGTATGTGATTGAACAAGGGTTAGATAGGAGGCTATGTGTCATGTTGCATTACATTAACCCAAATCAGTGTGAAATAACAGTATCAAAATCAGTGTCATGTGTGTGTGGATGGTGTTAATCTCAGGAATATGGAGTGGCAGGAAATAGTATAGAGTGTGTGTGTGTTTACATAAAATGAGTGAAAGGGTGAGTGTTAAAGGGTGTACAGGAATGGGAAGGAAACCAATACAAGACTCAAAACCTGAGTTTGATTCAGTTTCCAAACACCACTTGAATCCCAGGTTGTAGTCTATACTAAAACTCAGATTTGGCTACATATCAATATTTTCAGATTTCTACAACATGGGAAAACACCCAATCAATACACAAAGGAAATCAGTGTAAAAAGGTTACTGTTAACAGTTCAGCCATAAAGCCAAACCCAAATTCAGTCAATCCTGTCAGTCCCATACTCCTACAGTGAATGCATGTTATTTCAGAAATGTAGAAAATAGAGGATGCATCCAATTCTCAGGATAAAAGGAAAACTCAGGGTTGTTCACATAATCTCAGGTTCAACTCAGATATGAAAATACAAACAACAGTTAAACACCCAACTACAAATTCTCAGGTATTCAATAGTATCATGTGAGTATCTCACATATCACATGTTCAAACAATGACAAGTGCCTTTAAATCAACTCGAAAACCTTGCAATCATTTAAACACAACACATGAAATCCTATATCCTAACGTGGTATTAATGTATAGTGAAATAACCATAACATAATATATCATTTTAATCATTAAACGAAAATTCAAACTGGAATAAAACATGAGATAATCACTAATACTGGCAGTATCAGAACAAATAGGAATTTCCCAATTGACAATCGAAACCACAATTAAACAATAGAAAGTAGGTTGGTAAATAGTAATTAGTGTGTGCCAGTGTCATACCCTTCATTTCGTGTCCAGAAACCTGACACAACCGTGTCTAATACACAAGAACCCAGTACAGTCCAAACTGGACTGACAGACCCAGCCCAGTCGACCATGGACATCGAGAGAACTTTTTCGATACCAAACGAAACCCAATAAAACTTAGGGAAAGTCTTGACAGATATTGCCCCTAGGTCTCCCTTGAATTTCGTGTCCTGAAACCCTGTGTCGTGTCCTGTGGAGCCCCGAGTAGCAGGGGAACGTGCGGGCTGTGGTGTTGCCGTATCCAAGCCACGGATCCGACACGAGCAGACACTAAAATCACCCCAGTCCAAAAGGAATATGTAAGCAACATATAAATAGAAATTTCCAATCAAATAGTTTGCACAAACGAAATCAAAATGCCCTTTGAGGTATTTCGACAAATACCTTAAGGTCGACTCTGATACGTGTCCAAACGGACACGAAACTGATGAAACCCGACACGACTCCAATGCAGACACTTAGGGGACCCCTAGGGCTTCCTAAATATGAAGACAAAACAAATTTCATGAAGAAATGAGAAAGTTACCTATTGTTGAACTTTCAAAAAAATCCCTGTTTGCCATGAAATATAAAAGAACAGAACAATTATCGGAGGACCGGACTTTTACTTCACGTTACAAACTCGTTTGTACAAAGAAAGCCTAGGGACGAAAACCTAGGTACAGCAATCTAAGTACAATTGTTTATTTTAGATTCTGGGAGGTGATAATAGAGGCTCGGGAAAGCGACGGCAGCTCTGCCTTACTCCTTGGACGATCGGTATGCAGCCTTGGCTCCAGAAGATTGCTTGGCGTTGGAAGAAATGCTCTCTCTCTCTGCTCCTCCTCTCCAAGTATTCTGGTGCTCTCTCTCTATTTGTGTACTCTTCTCTGTATCTCTCTGCCTGTGTCTCCTCTCTCGCAGGGGAATGGCACCCTGCTATTTATAGGAATAAGATGTGATCATTAGGGTTGCAAATGATTGCTTCTTGGAGATGGCGGCGGCATGTGGATTGGTCAATCTAGGCCATTCGTTTTGATTATGACGAATTCGGACCATTAAGTGTAGATTAAACCAAATCTTATCAGCAATTAATACTGATTGGAATAAATCATCCTCATAATGATCTTCTGATGTCTGCAAATAAATTTGATTTATTCTCCTGCCATGTGTCCCAGATTATTGAGATTTGACCCAATCTCTGATTGCAATAAATCAGGGAGATTGATCGGCTTAGAACACGTGTCCTAGGAGCCACGAGGGGGATCTGAACCGTATGACGATTGAGCCGCATATGATTTGGGCCACATAAGGTTAGGGCCACGTGCCATGGCTGCTCGGGTAGTGGCTTCCCTCCCTTCAAACCCCTAAACCGCATGGAGATGATCATTGCGAGCCGTATATGGATGCATCCGCCTAGGCCGCATGGAAATGGTCCTCTTGAACCGCATGGGAAGGCCTCTACTTGAGCCGTATGAGGCTGTCTCGGCCTGAGCTGTATGGAGCGACTTTATTATGAACCGCATAGAAAGTCTTCGCTCGAGGCCGCATATGATCGTCCACGTGATCAAGGCCATGTGGCTTTTTATGGATCTCGGGGGATTTATGTCAGAGATCTTTTTCTCTTCCCTATGGGACTGTCATTATGACAGGGTCATAATTACTTCTTTTGTATCAGAGCTGTCACTTTTTCAGAATTGTCAGCCGTCACAGTAATTAATACAGCATGGGTCGACGGGGAGCGCTGTTACGCCACGTGTCTTCTGAGCCGCATGAAATATTTCAGACCGCATAGTTCCTGAGCTGCATAGTCCTTCTGTGCCGCATAGACTGTCTGAGCCGCATGGGGTTCCCTGGCCGCATGGGTTATTTTCTTTAATATTTTCCATGCTTCTACAAGAACCCCTTCAAAGTTTTCAATTTGCAAAATTGAAATACTTTGAATAAGAAGCATGGTCGTATTCTTCTGGCCGCATATGCTACGCTGGCCGCATGGATAACTCGGCCGCATGAATGTTTCAGCAGCAGGGGTGTGTCAGCCGTATAGCTCTTTGCCACGTGTGCGGGCCTTTGATTGCCTCGAATTCGTTAAAGCCGTCTTTTAGGGGGAATCCCAAGGGTTGGCTCATTAAATCTTTTTGGATACTATGCCCTGGGTGAATCTTGGAGATGAAATCCGAGGAGTTGGTTGCGCCTTCTACGAGGCGGTTACTAATCCACGTGTCTTCCCCTTCTCTCCTTCCTATAAATAAGAGAGTTTTGAGAGAGAACTTCTTTATTTTCTTCCTTACTGTAAATATTCTCTGTCCCGATCTTTAATTCTCTCTTCGATTTTAGCAGATGGCTCCCAAGAAAACTGTTGCGGCAAAGAAGGCAGCGTCTTCGTCGAAGGACAAGGCTGCTTTTACTTCGACTGCGGCCGCTCTTCCACCGGTCGTCGTCCCCAATGTTCATCCTGACGTTCACCCCTCCATTGTTGGTAAGTAGATTGTATGAGTTGAAAAACCCTAACCGCTATGGCTACGTCGTATACTTTATGCACGAGCCTTTACGAGCCGCATGTTCATCCTATGGCTGAGATGCGAGCTGCATAAGAATATCCATTGTGTTCGCATATGCGCTTTACTGACGAAGCCGCATAAGCGACGCTGAGCCGCATGGACTTTCACTGAACATAAGTGTTTTCTTGAACTTGAGCCGCATGAGGCTTTGTTAAATTAGAGCCGCATGGGTGCTCTCCGAGCCGCATGGGACTTGAAAGCCCCTAACCATTTTTTTTAGCCATCTTTTTACCTCACCCTTTTTCTGTCTTCTTTTCAGTAAATTTGCCAATAAATGCTGCTGGAGAACTCCTGGTGGGTAGTGCCCAAGCTGCCCTGGGTTATAGGTATGACCATATTGTTCAGCATATGGCGGATCAACTGCCAAGTGACGAACCCTCGACTAGACTAAATGCCATCAAAAATTAGTCTTTCCATTTCTTTAATGCTATGATGAACTCCGGGAAATTTGAAGGGGAGTATTTGAAGCCTGCGTTCTTTTTTGGAGACGCCTTGACCGTGGAGAACAGTCATGTTCTGGAGGTGTCGGAGAATTGGAGTTTTGTCTCTAACGGGATGGCGATCCGCATCCCCCAGATGGAGCGACACTTCCCATTATCTTGGTTCAATATGCTCCCATTGGACCGGAAGATGGAGGAGACTTTAACCCCTACCAGAAGTGGGATATTCGTGGGGAACATCCATTATAATAACAATCTGAAGTCCGTGACTGCTGGCAAGGTGCATACTAGCTGTTCTGTGACGGGATTGGTCCCAGGTTCTTTCTTGAATGTGGCGGGCCCTAACTTCACATTTTCTACCGCCGATACTTTTATAAATCAATTTGCTCGGAAGGGCTCCTATCCCGTTGGCCGGTTGATGTTCCCTGGTTGGGTACATCTTATTCCCTCGTGGACCAATCTGTCTACGTGGATCTTGCAGAAGTATGAAGCCTTTTTGTGTGAGATTGGCCTTTACCATGCTATCCGAGGCACCAGTCATGGCTTGTCCATAAACAAGAAGTTGTTCATGTCTCTGTTGGAGATGTATAATTGCCGTACGGGAACCTTTTACACACCTGTAGGGGAAATGGGACTCGCGCTCCATGAAATGCACGCGGTCTCCAAGCTTCCTTGGGGGGACGAAGCTTTTGACGTATATACTCCCACTAATGAGGAACTCGAAGATTTAGAACGACGGTATCCTGGCTTCATGGCTCTTTACCAAGAGATATTGTGCCATTATAGCACATGCCATCAGATAACCCGAAAGGATAGTAACTCGAAAGGGAATGCTCCCCACACCAAGGACTGGGTGCACTATCTCTTCCCGACAGATGCCTCGGGTCAAGTTACCTCTCGTCGCCCTCGATCTCGGGAAGCGGATAAGGACTTGGTGTCGTCGGCTAAGAGAGTGGCCACTACCAGTGACAGATTCGGGAGCAAGACAGACCATTTTGGTTACTTTTACCAGGATACCCAAGAGCTGTCCGAGAAGGCGCTTCTGGCGGGATTTTTTGATGATCTGGCTACGAAATTGTGTAGTCTCGAGAGGAGCCGGTTCTATTGAGAGAATTAGTCGTAACTTCATCCTTCCGGCTGTGATGTTAGTTTTGCGAATCAGGCTAGCCCTCCTCCCGGCTATGGTATACAGCATCCATCGTGCCTCCGTACCTTCAAATCTAAGGTCATCGTTCGCGACGTGACCAAGGATTTCGAACGGACTGAGTTGCCCTATCACTATTTGATGGGGTGGCTGTTGATACATTATCCGTCTTTGATGAGACCGGGCTCTGATGACGGTGTAACTGATGAAGACGCATTCATCTTCCGTTATCGTGATGAGCCTTGGGAGTATGAGACCATGCGGGCTTGCCGGGTGGCATTGGCAAGGGCAGATATGTACCATATTTTTGTATCCGTCCCTTGCTTTACTGCTAGGGAACATAGAGACAGTTTATCTTGACGGTACTGCGCCTCCTCAACTTCTGGATGGCCAGATGCTCCTGTGGCTGCATAATATTCGACCCGCACATCTGGTGTATCGTAACCGCAATACTGTTTTTCTGGAGCCTTATCTGCCTAGCAGGTTTGCCCGGCAGTTTGGATACAGCCAACTTTGTCTACACAGCCCCAGCTCTTGTCTGGGTTATGAAGGTAGCCTTCTTGATGGTATCAGGGCTTGGCAATATTATGATTCATTCCATACTCGTACCATTTTCTCGGTCCCTGCCATTAAGGAGTCAGTGGAGATCTTGTATATGGCGGCTTTGTATCACGTCATGGCGAACAAACCCCCGGTCGGTTTTAACCCAGGTACTAGTTTTATTGTCGGTACCGGTCTGGAGGAAGGATCTCAAGGGGCCAAGAAAAGAAAGACTAGAGTCGAAGTGCCAGATTTGGATTCCGCTACTGAGGGTGATGAAGGCAACGAGCATGATAGAGATGACTCTATCCTTCCAGTGGCAGACGTAGAGGTGGATTAGCCGCCTAATTTGTCAGATGAGATGTTGGGGATCAGTCACTCGTTGCGCCTGGTCCTACTCCAAAACGTAGCAGACAAGTTTCTCCTGTTGGCGGTGTTTCTCGATCCCGGAAGCTAGTTACGACTAGGCACCACCCGCTAGCCATAAAAGAAAGTGGAGAAGAAGTCAACCCTGCGTCAGAGGTAACCAAACCGCTCTCGATTCCTTCTAGCTTTAATTTTAATCGTCTTCGTTCCCTCTTTTAGGTGTCAGGAGAAGAAAAAGAGTTTCAAATGCCGAGGTGGTGATCCAGGATGACGGGGACTCCCGTGAGCCTGTTCCTCTTCAAGATGATACAGATCAATCTTGTATCCCCCTTCGAGTGGGCGGGGACAGAGGACGCGACTGAGTTTCACTCGGGGATCGTGGGTGAGGGGACCATGCCAGTTATGGATGAGCTGCAGCCTTCATGCTCCTTCCCTGGTAAGATTAGCCGAATCTTAACCTGTGAGGAAGCCTATCTGCTCTATCATCACGTCCTTCGGGTCACGTCGATTGATTGTCATTCTGGGCATACATGTCTTGCCTCTCCCGTGCCGAGGATGGACATTGTCGAGACAAACCCAGTCGAAAGGGGCATTGGTGGAGGGGGATGTACCCCCTCACCTTCCTGCTCGTCTTGACGGGCTTTCTGGGGGCTCGAGTTTAACGGGCCAGGTATCGAGGCAGTCGGGGCAGGGAACGATGGTCCCTTGCATCATCCTCTGCTCCAGTGGCCCCGAGGATAGACCTTTCTGCTCTACGCGAGTGTCCGAGCTCTCCGGGCGGCGGAAGATGAGTTAGTCGCCAATTCATGCATCATTCTATTCAGACTCCGTTCCCCTGGTGGCAAGCTCTAGCGTTACTTCTCCGACGTTGCCGTCCCTGCTTCCCCTGACGCCATCCTCTGCTGAAGTTCTGGACGACGCGTTACAGGACGTGGTTGTCAGTTTTCATCGTCATTTGAAGAGGGGAATCGAGGCTCTGCTGTGGAAAGAGGGACCTCGTTCACCTTGACCCGACAATACGCCCAGGGTCAAATTAATATCCTTAGGAATCTTCCTGGTGATGCAGGGATGGCTTCGCTTCTGGAGGCGAAATTGTTAGAGGCTGATCAACTGGTGGCCGAGCTTCGAGTATTGCGGTATGCTGATCTGTCTGTTGTTATAAACAAGAAGCGGGGTTCTCTTATTGCTGTTATAGAGAGGACCAGGACTGCTCGGGATAAGACCAGATCGGCCATACTGAAGGATCTCAGCGATTTATCTGATCGGTATGATCAACTGAGTTATGCGAATGAAAACGTCACGGCTCGGAAGGAATCTGTCTCTCGTAAGATTACTGAGACGCGGGAGCAGATCCTTGTGCTTCAAAAGAAGTTGAATTTCTTGGAGTCTAAACTTGAGGCTGCCCAAAATAAAAGGGGGCTAATTGTTCAGAAGGCTGACGGGGTTAATCAGGCTTCGACTGACCTGGAGACTGCCCTAAAGAAATTGGAAGATGACTACCAGGCGCTCTTGGGCTTGGATGATGGAGAACGGTTATTCCAGGAGGCCGAGCGTCGGGCTCGACGACGGATTGAGCGGGGGACCACCTCAGTGAGAAATCGGCTCCTGGAATTGTATAATGCTGAGCTGTAGTCGGCCTTTTCTTCTTGTTTTGTTTCTGTTTTCTTTTCTTTCTGAAAGGGACGTGATCCCGAAATATGTAATACTTTTTTTTCTTCCTTCGAATAAAGAGTACTTTTCCTTCTACCCTTTATTTGCGTTTGTTTGTTGTACCTGCAATATTGCGGTGATGTTCTCCCCCGCATAGGGGATATATTTGTGGACCTGTTACCCATGGTATACCTTGGTTTTAGGTACAGATAACAAGTTTTGGTCAGGATACCTGAAGCAGCCATGGTAAAGTGGTCATGGGTGCTCTTGGTATTGGAAAAAGGAATGCCGTAGAGCAGCTGGGCTCCTGGGGCATGATGAGATGGTCGGTTTGTGCTAAGAAACTTAACTGAGGATATTTGTGGGCCTATTATCCTTGGCGTACCCTGGCTTAGGATACGGATAATAAGATGAAGGGGAACCGACATACTTGCTCAGAGGTAATGAGGACATGGCAAGTAGGAAAGTTTTTTAAACGTAGAGTCTTCCTACTCAGAGGTAATGAGGACATGGCAGGAGTGAACTCGACGGAGGATATTGGTGGTCAACAGAGGGCATTTGTGGTCAACAGAGGACATTTGTGGTCAACAGAGGACATTTGTGGTCAACAGAGGACATTGTGGACCTATTACCCTTGGCGTACTCCGGTTGTGGGTACAGATAATATGTCGAAAGGGGATCATCATACTTACTCAGAGGTAATGAGGACATGGCAAGTATGAAGGTTTCTTCGACGGAGCCTTCCCATTCAGAGGTAATGAGGACAAGACAGGAGTGGGCTCAATGAAGGAGGGCATATAGAACGACTCAGAGGTAATGAGGACATGGAAGTTCTATGTAAGGGGTGATTTGTTTTTGGCGAAAGTAGAATGACTCAGAGGTAATGAGGACATGGCCGTTTTGGAAATTTGTGGATCGATTACCCTTTTTGTGTACTGGGAGTACGGGTATTAGATCATGTGGGAGGATCTCCTTCAAGAAGAAAGTTCAGAGGTATGATCATACATGACTTGCTACATGAAAGAGTGACCGAGATGTGAGTTCAGAGGTACCAGCGGGTACATGACTCGAGAATCTGGAGGATGGTGAGCGTGAATTCAGCGGTACCAGCAGGTACATGACTCGAAAATCTGAAAAACTATGAGGGTGAGTTCAGTGGTACCAGCGGGTACGTGACTCAATAATCTGGAGAATGTTGTTTAGACATAATATTTCTTCAGGAACTTGCCGTTGACGGGCAACATGAGCAAGTCTCTATTTTGCATAGCGAGGCGGTAAGCACCGTTGGAGAATACGGCCTCGATGACAAATGGACCTTCCCATTTTGGCTGGAACTTGTCGGCGGTCTTGTGAGTCATGACCATTGGCCTCCGGACTGCCAGAACAAGATCGTCCACTTGGAATATTCTGATTTTGACCTTCTTGTTGAAGGCTCCTGAGATGCGTGCTTGGTATAGCTCGATCCTTTGCTGAGCTAGGAGGCACTTTTCATCTAAGGCCTCCAACTCTTGTAGTCGACGCCGGTAGTTGTCATCCATCGTCAATTGATAAGTGAGGGCGACGCGGAGTGAGGGTATTTGAGCCTCTAATGGGAGAACTGCCTCACTCCCGTATATTAGAGAGAATGGTATGTTCCCGATAGCTGTTCGGACTGTAGTACGGTACGCCCATAAATACTCGTCGAGCTTCTCGTTCCAGTCACATTTGTTGGAGGAGACAAACTTCTTGAGGAGTTTGATGATTGTTTTGTTGAATGCCTCTGCCAACCCGTTCGCTGCCGGGTTGTACGGTGTCGAAGTAATATTCTTAATACGGTGCTGATCACAAACCGATAGAAAGCGTGGCTTGTAACTGCGGACCATTATCATGGATGATCCTTCGGGGCAGTCCAAAGCGGTAGATGGCGTGATGCTTAAGGAAGCTGATCACGTTTGAAGTCTTGACTTCTACGAGTGGGACAACTTCCGTCCATTTAGAGAAGTAATCAGTGATCGCAAGTATGAAGCGATGTCCTCGGGAGGAAGGTGGGGTGATTGGACCAATGATATCCATTCTCCATGCTTCGAATGGCCAGGATGCCACTGTTGGATGTAGAAATTCGGATGGTTGGTGAATGAAGTCTACGTGGACTTGGCAGGCTTTGTATTTTTTTGTATAGTCTATCGCATCTGCCACCATTGTGGGCCAGTAGTAGCCCATTCGGCGGAGGCGGTCTTACAATTTAGGACCAGGCTGATGGGCCCCGCAGACACCGTCATGAGCTTCTCGTACGGCTTCTTTGGCTTCTGCGTTTGACAGACACCGAAGCAGTAATCCGTCATAGGAGCGGCGATACAGCATTTTCGTCTCTATATCGTAGAAGAATCTGAGAGAACGTCGTCTGATGGAAGTGGCTTCCTTTGGGTTCTCGGGCAGGATGTCGTAGACGACGAAGTCGATGAAT
Organism: Iris pallida; assembly: GCA_029216955.1. NCBI lineage: Eukaryota > Viridiplantae > Streptophyta > Magnoliopsida > Asparagales > Iridaceae > Iris > Iris pallida. The sequence goes on along the minus strand of JANAVB010042736.1, from coordinate 13,958 downwards.
GGTTGTCTCCAGTCTGGGGCATCATCAATCGTCTGGGCGGAATATGTAACACCCAGTTTCTAAAATGAGGGTAATTTTGAAATTTTGTAATTATAATTATTAATTAATGATATTATTTCATATTAGAATTTTTAGTGATTTTTAATTAATTTTAAACTATTTAATTTATGATTTGTGATTTTGGTGTTGTGCTAGTGATTAGTAGATACTGCCTACCCTAGAGCCTAGCCATGTGATTAGGGTATTTTTGACATTTTAGGGTTATTTGGATTTATTATGATTTATTTGAATTTATGGGAATTTTTAGAATTTATTTTGGAATTGTTTAGATGAAGGTTGACTAGTGTTGACTAGGAGACTAACCTAGTGACTAACCTAGGTTAAGACCCCTTGGTTAGGTTAAGTAAACTTGGTTAGACCTAATTTAGTGAGATTTAAGTCATTAGGACTTGTTTGAAAAGTTTTGGAGTTGATTAGGCTAAATGGCTCATGACTTCATAAGTCATGATTAATAACTTGAATCTTAAAGCCCATAGGCCCACACCATGTAGCCAAACCTAAACCTAATCAGCCCATGGCAGCCACTATTGAACATTTCCCACTATTTAATCCCCTCCTAGAATTTAGGGCTAGCCTCCATTGGGATTTGTGCAAGTTTTAGAAAGAGGTATTTCCCATCTTCCATAAATCCTAGTAAATTCATTTTATTTCCTTTTTAACCCAAACAAATTGCATTGGGTTCTAAATTCTTCCTACTTTCTGTTGGCTATGAGTATTCTCAGATTTGGGAAGATTTGGAGGAGTTTCACCATTGGAAGGAACCTCACTCTTTGAGCTTTTTGAAGGGTTTTGATACATAGAGGTAACTCTCCATTTCCACCATGAAATTCGGGTTTAATTGCATGTATAGGGAGCCCTAGACCTAACCTAACTATAGGAATAGGAATCCCTAAGTTTCTGTGTCGATTCGTGTCCTAACAGGACACGTATCAGTGTCCTGAGCTAGGTATTTGTGGTAATGCCACAGTGACTCTTTTGTGATATTTTCAAATTGTTTTTGAATGGAAAATCGTGTTTTGATGTCGCTTATCCATTTCTGTAACTCTGAGTTGATTTTGTGGTTGTGTCGTGTCGGTAGGACACTCGTGCATACGCCCTCGTGCACACGCACGCGCGGGCTACAGTAATCCCCTGCACCTCGGGCTCTATTCTGGACACGACACGAATTGCCTCGACACGAAACTTTGGGGGAACGTTGGGGCACCCACTGACATCACGTTCCCCAAGTTTCATGGGACTTCGTGCACTAGTCGATGAGAAATCGACCGTGCACTGGGTTCTCACTGACACAGTGCACGTGTTTTTTTGACACTGATATGGGCTTCGTGTCGCCCCTGGACACGTCGTGGTGACGTGTCAGGGTGTCGAATGTGTAGCCCTATACTTGGGCTACAGGTGGACACGAACACGTGGCTCTATGTGAGCTGTGTCGTGTCCACGAAGCATCGACATGTCTGCACGACGCTGTCGCGTACACTGGGTCTGTGTGTGTTCAAACACGAATGGACACGCCGTGTCCTGTCGTGGGGACACCACAAGACTCGAGTGGCCCTATGACACCTACACCATTGTTTACCAACCAATAATTTGTAGTATTAACTTGATTTTGGGTTTCAAAATTCAATTTCCCCATAGTTCTGATACATGCTGTGCAGTTTGAATTTTGAACTGTTAAATCCATTTTAACTGATTTCTTGGTGTTTAATTATCATATTAAGTTCACCTACATGTGTATCAAACTATTTGCAAGGTATGAATCTATGATATGTTAATTTGAATACCTGAAATTTCTATTGAACTGAGAAATGCCTATGTTAAATCCTGAGATAAACTGAGAATTTCCCCATGTTCATAACCTGAACTCTTCATTCCTTGTTAATCTGAAATTGATACTTAATCTACATGTTTAAATTCAGGGGGCATGTGTAATAGCTAATGATAGTTTAGTTTTTACATGATAAATTAGGATATGTTATCAAATGATGGATTTCGATATTGATTGGAGCTAAATGTAGACTGATACTTGTGTTGTTTGGAAATCCTAAAAGAAATCGATTTCCTATCTCTTAAAACTAAACTTTTGATGATCAATTTCATAATATTCATGTGTCAGCTGCATTGATATAGTTCTCTGTTATTGCTGTTTTCTTCTTCCTGAGAACTAATACTGTTCTCTTATTGAACACACCATGTCATTGACACAACTGAGAAGTATACCATAAGTGTAAACCTGAAATTCCAATGGAAACTGAGATGTGTAAGAGAGTTGTTTGGGTTTTGAGTGTGCAACTGAATGTGGAGAACTTGAACCCATGTAATCTGAAATTAGGATGGATAGACTGGAACCTGAGGAGATATAGCCTGAATTTTGGGTTTGTTTTTACAATGAAAACTGAGATTCCCAAATGGTAAAACCTGAGTTTGATTTCTTGTTGAACCTGAAATGTAAATTCTGAAAACTGAACCATATGTAGGCTTCATCTTTCACACATTCCTGTCACCTGTACATGTATACACATCACATGTTAACTTCCCTTTATGAAATATCATGTATACATTTCTATATGTGCAGTGTGCCTATAGCTATATATAGCATGTCTAACCCTCTTCACACATATGTATCATGACACAAAGACCAGACACTTAACCCTCATATTTTTCCCCTCACAAACCTGTCACACACACACACACTAAATTGTTTGATTTAGTTCCTATGAACTCACACACACATTCAAATCACAAACACACACACAATACACCACACACATTCTGAGTTTCACACACACTTGAATGCTTCACTGTTAGCCTATTAGTCTCACTGTTTTCTCAGTTTCCTAACACACACACTTACACAATTGCATTGACACACACACACACATTGATGAGTTTAGCCATGGATAAATTTCCTATATATATATATATAGGTATGCCTTATATGTAGTGAGTATATATGTATTATATATATATATATATATATATATGCAATGTTAGCCTATACAATGTTGGCTATGTATGTTTTGTCTAAAACTAAGATATAGGCCATGTAGATACAATATGGGATATGATATGTTTGAATGCCATGATTTAGTGTCTAATTTACATGCCATGTTATATGCCTAACCTATGTTATGCAATGTAAGCCATGTTATGATAACTTAGCTAAAATGCCATGTAATGTATGAACCCATGCCATGTGTGATATGCCTAGTGGTCTAAACTAATATGGGCATGTGTATATATGAGTATATGTAAATAAGTATATAGGCTTGTATGATATGTAAAATAGGTAGTACGATATTTGCATGGATAATGTAGTATGTAAATTGTAGGGTTGATAGCTTATATAGCCTTGTGATTGGTGTGTGATTGCTAGACTAGGCTTGGTTAGGCCTAGTGAGACTTATTAGACTTGTTAGGGTCAGTCTTGACCTAGTTGACCTAGTTGACTAGTGTAGTTAACCAGAGTTGACCAAGAGTTGACTTTGGCCTAGATTGACCTAGAATCATGTAGAGTGCATAGTAGAACTTCATTTTACTATTCTGGACATGTTATGACTTGTGCTGTTCTAAATAGGAGCCAGACACTACTCCTCGGACAGTATTTTTATCTCAGACACTTAGATACCAGGCGAGTAAATTCTCTGATCATTTCATATCCTGCTTAGAATTATTTTCCTGCTTTAAATTAATTTACTTGATACTGTCATGTTGGTCACACGGATTGGTACTATATGGATCTTTTTATGAGATGTTATCCCCCTCGGGAGCATCGGATACAGCATGTTTTGTGCGTTTCACGAACCATTACGTATCTCTATGCTTCCTCTGATTTACGAACCGCCTGTGACACATGTACTCTCATGTTCACAGAGCCCCCATGAATCACCTTCACGTACCACTCATTTTATGAGCCATGTGAAGTTTCACGAACCTTAACATAACTTGAACGGATCCTTGTGTATTGATTGGGGTTGGGGGAGTAGAAATAGACATGTGAATATTATCCAAGTAGCTGTAGTCATGAACCACTCCCTTAGCTGTAGTCATGAACCTCCTATGCCATTCACATGTTTATATTTTACTCTGACTCACTAGTCACTATTAGCTCTCTACTTATAGTAGATATTTCCATTACAGTTTCTCTCTCTATTTACATACTGCACTTTTTCAGTATCTATATCTTACTTTACTGCATGATTATATTTTCTAACCTGCTATGAACTGTTGAGATGTACTGTACTCGCTCCTGTCCTGACTGGACCTGTTGAAAATATTACAGAGGATAAGGAGGAGGCCCTATGTACCATATATTACGGAGCAGGATTAGACGACACCTGCGACCTGGTTCCTCTGGAGGACCCAGCTGCAGCACAGGATGCTACTCCCAGAGTCTAGATTAGATAGCTAGGCTTTAGTTTTCTTACAGTACTGTGTTATTGATTTTCAATTATACTTCTGAGATGTTGTTATATTTAGAGATATGTTTTGAGCTGGATGTTCTTGAGTTGTTATCTTAGACTCTTAGACTTTCTCCCTTTTATTGTATTACATTGTGCTTCTGATCTCTCTATCTACCTTTACTATTCTATATCTGCTTAGATGTGATTGAGACTGTTCTGTTATGTCACCTCCATTCGGAGTGTATATACTGTACAGGTACCTTTTATTGTTAGATGATTGACCTAGGACAGCGTTCTACCGTCGACACTGCGGCGTAGGCTGGGCGTTGTTACGTTCTCGTACCCTCACAGTAGGGTGCGGGTCGTAACACGTTTTTAGTGGTGGCCCATGCAGGTCGAGTTTATGTAGTGGTATTCGAACTAGAGTATCACTACAGCCTGCAGTAGGATTTAGATATTTTGAAGGTACTCAATCACAATAGAAAAAACTCTTATTCAGATTCCGTATATCTACATTTGCTGCTTATTGTCTCCCTTGAATGTAACTGTCCTTCCTTGAAATATCGTTTCTATCTCAGAATTGATTCCTTGTTTGATCTGTCTTCAGGATGGTTATGGAGACACGATCTCATCGTCTCGATCAGGAAGACACCACTGAGGGGTCTACCACTCCTCTCCCTGATCAGCAGGGCCCCGAGATTGCAGTTCCTATTATGCCAGCTCAGGCTGGGATATCTGCAGCTTATGGGAGTGCACCTCTTCCTACTCCGAGACTTTCTCATGTCGTCCCGAACGTTCTTCAGCAGCAGTCGCCATCAGGATCAGAGGACGTGGCGCGGTTGTTCTCCCTCTTCCAGCAGATAGTGGAAACTCAGCGGCAACAGTTGTTCAAGAGGGACAGGACGCTCACGGTACCAGCAGCAGCGGAGGCCAGGCTAAGAGGCCCCATGTGCAGATTCAGCAGACGCAGACACCAGTGGGAGTTCAGCAGGTGCAGCATCAGTATCGGGGTCAGGACCCGAAGGCAATCAGTTGTCCCTACTGCAAGAAGCCGGGACACATCTGGGAGCAGTGCAGGAAGAGGTTGAAGGTTTGCTATTTATGTAGGTCAGGTGCCTACCAGAAGATGGATTGTCCCATTGTACCTCCTTTTAAGGAAGCTAGTGGCAGTGCGGGCCTGGCCAAGATACCCCTCTTGTAGATTCAGCATCAGCATCAACAGAGGCCCGTTCAGCAGCAGTTCCAGGGTCAGGGCCATCAGTAGAGACAGCAGCAACCCAGACAGTATCAGGCTCCCAGGCAGCAGACAATCAGTTGTCCCTACTGCAAGAAGTCGGGGCATGGATGGGGTGAGTGCAGGAAGAGACTGGGCATGTGTCTAGTATGTGGTTCAGCAGACCACCAGCTGAGGGAGTGTTTCCAGTACATAGGTACAGCACCAGGAGGAGGAGCCAAGGCTCCGGTAGGTCAGCAGCGGGGGACCGTTACCGACGCAGCAGCAGAGATTTGTGCAGCATCAGGCTAGAGGAGGCCAGCAGGGGCGAGCATACGCCATGACAGTCGAGGATGCTCAGACAGTGGAAGAGGTGCTTGCAGGTTCTGTTCTTTTCGATTCCATCCCCACCTTGCCTCATTATATCTATCTTGAAATTCAATTCCATCTATTCTTATCTGCTTCCTTATCTGTTGATAAGTTTTGATCTGGCATTTCTTTTTGATTTGGTTTTCTTCTGAGATGAATCATATGGGCTAGGTCACCTTGGTTATGGAATCTAGAATCTTGATGGTCGTGTTTACCTGGCATAGTGAGGACATATAGTCAGATTTAGGACGTATTTCTCGGGGGTGGAAATTTAAGGTTTTCGCTGCCAAGCATGCGGTAATGCGAAAATTTTAAATACCATGATTCTAGAGATATGTGCCTTGGTCGAGGACTCTGTGATTATTGTAGCCTTGCACACTAGCACGACGAAGATTCTGAGTGTCATGATTTTGGACAGACACATATGATTATCTGACGGTATGTTTGAGACTTTGATTGTGGGGTGTTTGACCTAGGAGACTGCTACCATCTTAATTTCGAGGACGAAATTTTTTATAAGGTGGGTAGGATTGTAACACCCAGTTTCTAAAATGAGGGTAATTTTGAAATTTTGTAATTATAATTATTAATTAATGATATTTATTTCATATTAGAATTTTTAGTGATTTTTAATTAATTTTAAACTATTTAAATTTATGATTTGTGATTTTGGTGTTGTGCTAGTGATTAGTAGACTACTGCCTACCCTAGAGCCTAGCCATGTGATTAGGGTATTTTTGACATTTTAGGGTTATTTGGATTTATTATGATTTATTTGAATTTATGGGAATTTTTAGAATTTATTTGGAATTGTTTAGATGAAGGTTGACTAGTGTTGACTAGGAGACTAACCTAGTGACTAACCTAGGTTAAGACCCCTTGGTTAGGTTAAGTAAACTTGGTTAGACCTAATTTAGTGAGATTTAAGTCATTAGGACTTGTTTGAAAAGTTTTGGAGTTGATTAGGCTAAATGGCTCATGACTTCATAAGTCATGATTAATGACTTGAATCTTAAAGCCCATAGGCCCACACCATGTAGCCAAACCTAAACCTAATCAGCCCATGGCAGCCACTATTGAACATTTCCCCCTATTTAATCCCCTCCTAGAATTTAGCGCTAGTCTCCATTGGGATTTGTGCAAGTTTTAGAAAGAGGTATTTCCCATCTTCCATAAATCCTAGTAAATTCATTTTATTTCCTTTTTAACCCAAACAAATTGCATTGGGTTCTAAATTCTTCCTACTTTCTGTTGGCTATGAGTATTCTCAGATTTGGGAAGATTTGGAGGAGTTTCACCATTGGAAGGAACCTCACTCTTTGAGCTTTTTGAAGGGTTTTGATACATAGAGGTAACTCTCCATTTCCACCATGAAATTCTGGTTTAATTGCATGTATAGGGAGCCCTAGACCTAACCTAACTATAGGAATAGGAATCCCTAAGTTTTTGTGTCGATTCGTGTCCTAACAGGACACGTATCAGTGTCCTGAGCTAGGTGTTTGTGGTAATGCCACAGTGACTCTTTTTGTGATATTTTCAAATTGTTTTTGAATGGAAAATCGTGTTTTGATGTCGCTTATCCATTTCTGTAACTCTTAGTTGATTTTGTGGTTGTGTCGTGTTGGTAGGACACTCGTGCACACGCCCTCGTGCACACGCGCGCGCAGGCTACAGTAATCCCCTGCACCTCGGGCTCTATTCTGGACACGACACGAATTGCCTCGACACGAAACTTTGGAAGAACGTTGGGGGAACGTTGGAGCACCCACTGACATCACGCTCCCCAAGTTTCGTGGGACTTCGTGCACTGGTCGATAAGAAATCGACCGCGTACTGGGTTCTCACTGACACAGTGCACGTGTTTTTTTGACACTGATACGGGCTTCGTGTCGCCCCTGGACACGTCGTGGTGACGTATCAGGGTGTCGAACGTGTAGCCCTATACTTGGGCTACAGGTGGACACGAACACGTGGCTCCATGTGAGCTGTGTCGTGTCCACGAAGCATCGACATGTCTGCACGACGCTGTCGCGTACACTGGGTCTGTGTGTGTTCAAACACGAATGGACACGCCGTGTCCTGTCGTGGGGACACCACAAGACTCGAGTGGCCCTATGACACCTACACCATTGTTTACCAACCAATAATTTGTAGTATTAACTTGATTCTGGGTTTCGAAATTCAATTTCCCCATAGTTCTGATACATGCTGTGTAGTTTGAATTTTGAACTGTTAAATCCATTTTAACTGATTTCTTGGTATTTAATTATCATATTAAGTTCACCTACATGTGTATCAAACTATTTGCAAGGTATAAATCTATGATATGTTAATTTGAATACCTGAAATTTCCATTGAACTGAGAAATGCCTATGTTAAATCCTGAGATAAACTGAGAATTTCCCCATGTTCATAAACCTGAACTCTTCATTCCTTGTTAATCTGAAATTGATACTTAATCTACATGTTTAAATTCAGGGGGCATGTGTAATAGCTAATGATAGTTTGGTTTTTACATGATAGATTAGGATATGTTATCAAGTGATGGATTTCGATATTGATTGGAGCTAAATGTAGACTGATACTTGTGTTGTTTGGAAATCCTAAAAGAAATCGATTTCCTATCTCTTAAAACTAAACTTTTGATGATCAATTTCATAATATTCATGTGTCAGCTGCATTGATATAGTTCTCTGTTATTGCTGTTTTCTTCTTCCTGAGAACTAATACTGTTCTCTTATTGAACACACCATGTCATTGACACAACTGAGAAGTTATACCATAAGTGTAAACCTGAAATTCCAATGGAAACTGAGATGTGTAAGAGAGTTGTTTGGGTTTTGAGTGTGCAACTGAATGTGGAGAACTTGAACCCATGTAATCTGAAATTAGGATGGATAGACTGGAACCTGAGGAGATATAGCCTGAATTTTGGGTTTGTTTTTACAATAAAAACTGAGATTCCCAAATGGTAAAACCTGAGTTTGATTTCTTGTTGAACCTGAAATGTAAATTCTGAAAACTGAACCATATGTAGGCTTCATCTTTCACACATTCCTGTCACCTGTACATGTATACACATCACATGTTAACTTCCCTTTATGAAATATCATGTATACATTTCTATATGTGCAGTGTGCCTATAGCTATATATAGCATGTCTAACCCTCTTCACACATATGTATCATGACACAAAGACCAGACACTTAACCCTCACATTTTTCCCCTCACAAACCTGTCACACACACACACTAAATTGTTTGATTTAGTTCCTATGAACTCACACACACATTCAAATCACAAACACACACACAATACACCACACACATTCTGAGTTTCACACACACTTGAATGCTTCACTGTTAGCCTATTAGTCTCACTGTTTTCTCAGTTTTCTAACACACACTTACACAATTGCATTGACACACACACACATTGATGAGTTTAGCCATGGATAAATTTCCTATATATTTTATATATATAGGTATGCCTTATATGTAGTGAGTATATATGTATTATATATATATATGCAATGTTAGCCTATACAATGTTGGCTATGTATGTTTTGTCTAAAACTAAGATATAGGCCATGTAGATACAATATGGGATATGATATGTTTGAATGCCATGATTTAGTGTCTAATTTACATGCCATGTTATATGCCTAACCTATGTTATGCAATGTAAGCCATGTTATGATAACTTAGCTAAAATGCCATGTAATGTATGAACCCATGCCATGTGTGATATGCCTAGTGGTCTAAACTAATATGGGCATGTGTATATATGAGTATATGTAAATAAGTATATAGGCTTGTATGATATGTAAAATATGTAGTACGATATTTGCATGGATAATGTGATATGTAAATTATAGGGTTGATAGCTTGTATAGCCTTGTGATTGGTGTGTGATTGCTAGACTAGGCTTGGTTAGGCCTAGTGAGACTTATTAGACTTGTTAGGGTCAGTCTTGACCTAGTTGACCTAGTTTGACTAGTGTAGTTAACCAGAGTTGACCAAGAGTTGACTTTGGCCTAGATTGACCTAGAATCATGTAGAGTGCATAGTAGAACTTCATTTTACTATTCTGGACATGTTATGACTTGTGATGTTCTAAATAGGAGCCAGACACCACTCCTCGGATAGTATTTTTATCTCGGACACTCAGATACCAGGCGAGTACATTCTCTGATCATTTCATATCCTTTAGAATTATTTTCCTGCTTTAAATTACTTTGCTTGATACTGTCACGTTGGTCACACGGATTGGTACTATATGGATCTTTTCATGAGATGTTATCCCCCTCGGGAGCATCGGATACAGCATGTTTTGCGTTTCACGAACCATTACGTATCTCTATGCTTCCTCTGATTCACGAACCGCCTGTGACACATGTACTCTCATGTTCACAGAGCCCCCATGAATCACCTTCACATACCACTCATTTTATGAGCCATGTGAAGTTTCACGAACCTTAACATAACTTGAACGGATCCTTGTGTATTGATTGGGGTTGGGGGAGTAGAAATAGACATGTGAATATTATCCAAGTAGCTGTAGTCATGAACCACTCCCTTAGCTGTAGTCATGAACCTCCTATGCCATTCACATGTTTATATTTCTCTGACTCACTAGTCACTATTAGCTCTCTACTTATAGTAGATATTTCCATTACAGTTTCTCTCTCTGTTTACATACTGCACTTCTTCAGTATCTATATCTTACTTTACTGCATGATTATATTTCTAACCTGCTATGAACTGTTGAGATGTACTGTACTCGCTCCTGTCCTGACTGGACCTGTTGAAAATATTACAGAGGATGAGGAGGAGGCCCTATGTACCACATATACGGAGCAGGATTAGACGACACCTGCGACCTGGTTCCTCTGGAGGACCCAGCTGCAGCACAGGATGCTACTCCCAGAGTCTAGATTAGATAGCTAGGCTTTAGTTTTCTTACAGTACTGTGTTATTGATTTTCAGTTGTACTTCTGAGATGTTGTTATATTTAGAGATATGTTTTGAGCTGGATGTTCTTGAGTTGATATCTTAGACTCTTAGACTTTCTCCCTTTTATTGTATTATATTGTGCTTCTGATCTCTCTATCTACCTTTACTATTCTATATCTGCTTAGATGTGATTGAAACTGTTCTGTTATGTCACCTCCATTCGGAGTGTTATACTGTACAGGTACCTTTTATTGTTAGATGATTGACCTAGGACAGCGTTCTACCGACCGACACTGCGGCGTAGGCTGGGCGTTGTTACGTTCTCGTACCCTCACAGTGGGGTGCGGGTCGTGACAGAATAACTCGCCACGAATTGCACATTATTCTTGGGACAGACCAGTTCGTGGCCTATCACATCCACTGATTGGCGATCATAGTTCGGAACTGCTAGGGAACGGCAAGACCAGCCAGGGCATCAGCTTCGATATTTCAGAGTCTAGGGACATGTTCGATGAAGAACTCCTCGAACGACGAGATGATGTTAATCGCTATTTGGTGATAAGGGATCATGTCTTCGTGGCAGACCTCGTATGAGACCTAGATCTGATTGACGATTAGTTGGGAATCGCCGTATGCTTCAAGGGATTCTACCCCCAGCTCTCTTGCAAGTTGGAGGCCAATGACCAGAGCGTTGTACTCGACCATATTGTTAGAGCAGGGTTCTGTGAGGGAATAAGCGTGATTAATCACCAATCCGGAAGGGGAGACCAGCACTACCCCGACTCCGACGACGATATTGCCTTTAGGTCCGGTCCTCGAAGCACCGTCGAGGAACATTTACCATATATCATCGTGAGAGGTTGCATGCGAGTCGGCGACCTCATCTGGGATCTCTTCATATATTCTGGAGGACTCCGAGCCTGGGTGGGCTGCTAAGAAGTCTGCCAGGGCTTGACCTTTGACTACCTTTTGTGGGGCGAAGATCATATGATAAGGGGACAGCAATATTGCCCATGTAGCGAGGCGAGAGCTGAGTGCCCCTGGTTTAGTCATGAGGACCCTGAGAGGGTTGACTCGTGAGATCACATGTATCGTTTGTCCGGTGACATAGTATCCGTTTTCTGAATGGCGAACACCAAGGCAAGGCATTCCTTCTCCACAGCGGTGTATCGGTGCTCTGGCCCAATCATCATTCGACTGAGGTAATATACGGCTTGCTCATGGCCTGTGTCGTTGTTTTGTGCCAGCAGAGCCCCGAGGGAGTGTTCCATTGCTCATACATAGAGCAGGAATGGTTTTCCAGAAACCGGGCCACCAGGACTGGAGGGTTCGACAAATATTCTTTGATACTGTTGAAGGCACGCTGGCATTCTTCATCCCATACGAATGAGACGCCTTTCTTCATGAGATGGGTGAATGGTCGACATCGCCCGGAGAGGTTGGAAATGAACCTCCTGATGTAAGCTAGCCTCCCTTGAAGGCCTCTGAGTTCGCGAAGATTTCTCGGGGGACCCATCTCCATGATTGCTTTCGTCATCTCAGGGTCTACATGGATACCCTGTGCAGTGATGATGAAGCCTAAGAACTTCCCGCTGGATACGCCCAGAAAGGACTTCGTAGGGTTCATTTTCAAATTGTGCGCTCGCATTTGGTCGAATATCGTCCTTAGATCCTGCAGATGGTCTCCCTTACAGCGACTCTTAACGGCTATATCGTCAACATAGCACTCCACTGTCTTACGTAAGTGGTCTCTTTAGATGACGCTCATGGCTCTTTGATATGTGGCGCCGGCATTCTTCAAACCGAAAGGCATGACTGTGTAGCAGTACGTGCCAATTGGTGTTCGAAATGATGTATGCTTTTCGTCGTCAGGAGACATTTTGATTTGGTTGTACCCCGAGAAGCCATCCATGAATGACATACGTTCGAAGCCGCAGGTATTGTCGATCATGATGTCTGTGATAGGAAGGGGGAATTCATCTTTGGGGCACGCCTCGTTCAGATTACGGAAGTCGATGCAGATTCGAATCTTTCCATTCTTCTTGAGGACGGGCACTATATTGGCAACCCAATCGGGATGTTGCTCCTCACGAATGAAGCCGCTGGCTATCAGTTTGTTGACTTTGGCTTCGATCGCGTCCATGATGCCTGGGCAGAAGCGTCGCTGTTGTTGCTTGACTAGCTTCGCATCTGGCCGAATGTTGAGTTTGTGAAGAGCAATATCGGGATTTAACCCTCGTATGTCTTCGTAGCTCCAGGCGAACACATTAATGTATTCTCTGACAAGTTCTAGCAGCGACTCCCGCTCTTCGTCTGCTAGGCTTTTACTGACGAAAATTGGTTTTGGAGAAGATTCGCTGTCGAGGTCAACCTGTATAACTTCATCTTCAGTAGGAGGTTCTCTCAGTTCGAACCGTTTTTCCCATTGTGCATCCAATTGCTGTGCCCACGGCTCTAGCTCGAGGATCTCGAGGATGTCTTCGTCTTCTTCGTAAGCGTCGGCGAATGCCATGTTGACTGACAAGACTTGTCTGAATACGTCTCCGATGCTGGTATCTGAGTCAGAAGTTGGTGACCCGGTTGAATGTGACTGCCAGTCGCATTCTTCGTCTGAACTCTCAGGGGTCATAGTAGGCGTTACATACCCTAACCCGCATCGAGTTTTGCTATAGTAGTCCCGTGGTTTGCCCGCCGGGACTGGCAGCTTCAAAGGTAATCGTCGCCCAGTGCCGTAGTTTAAACCTGGCGTCGTCTCCAGATCATACCCCTGTTTCTGCATGAGATATTTGGATTGGGGGCTATAAAGATACAGAGGCAGTCTTCCGGCATCTGACCCGAGGTCGGCTTCCTCTATGGTGAAAGGATGCGGGTCGTCCTTCCGGCCGAATGATTGGATGGTCCCCTCCCTCGATTATTCAGTAAGCATCTTCTACTGGAGTAAGCTGGATTGCGGTGTACACA
>JANAVB010042735.1:0-23770 GCA_029216955.1 Iris pallida | reverse complement strand
TCGACGCCAAAGTTGGCCGTTCGAATTCTTAATTTCGTACTTGTAAAATTCTATTTTTGAACCCGGAACTTCGGATTCAATTTTTGACACCACCAGTAGACTCGTGGCGTCGTTCTGGCACGTTTTCATATAAAGTTTGCTTGATTTAGAGAACGTGGGCCCTGACACCATTTCGATACAAAATAGATCCCACTTTCTGAGTCAACGTGTCACTTTGAGATCGGCTCATCGGAATCCAATTTTGGATATACCATGAGTTCGTATCGTCATTCTGGACTCGTTGACATATAATTTGTTGAGTTTTGAAGATATTTGCTCCGGCACGCATTTTGGTGCAAATTGGATTCCAAATGTCCGCGTCAACGTGTCATTTTGAGATCGGCTCATCGGAATCCAATTCCGGATATACCGTTGAGTTTGTGTCGTCATGATGGACTCGTTGACATATACCTTGTTAGGTTTTGTGGACTTTGGCTTCGACACGTATTTTCGTGCAAATCAGATACCAATATCCAGGTCAACGGACCATTTTGTGATCGGGTCATCGGAATTCCATTTTGGACATACCGTTGGGTTCGTATTGTAGAAGCATGAATTTCAGGAACAAAAATCCTATGCGCCTAACACTACATGCGCCAGGAAGCTCAGATGAAGTACTTGGCACAGCAAACAGCAAAAGCATAGACATTAAAAGGAGATTTTTATTTCATATAAAAGTCTATTACATGTCTAAAAAAGGCTGTACAAAGGAGAACTTCTACAAAAAGAAAAGACCCTAAGTCTACAGCCAGGCGCAGCAACCGCCATGCGCTCTCAAACAGGCGCATCTCTTCGGCGTCTCAGTCAGTCGCATCTCTTCGGCGTCTCAGTCAGGCGCATCTCTTCAAGAGTCTCAGTTATGTGCATCATAAAGTCTCAGCATATGCCTCACTTCGACCCGATCAAATGCTTCGACTAATGAAGCATTTATTGAGCAGAATGAGGGGGGCAATCAACCCCCTAGCTGGAAGAGGAGAGCACCGCAAATCCGTGGCTAAAGGAGCAGCTTTCAACACAACCAGAATGGGCAACACCCACTCTAGCAGGAGGATGAGCTCTCCCAAAGCCCAAGGAAGATGATCGGGGTACCGCAATTCTGATCTGCGGCTCTTCCAGCATAACGGAGACGAGGCTCGACATTCCGATCTTTGGATGCAACAGGCCCCTTCCGCCTGCCTCAGAAGCTCTCGACTCCAACTTTTGGATGTAACAGTCACCTTCTCGAGTGCATAAATGAAGACAAGTCGTCGTATCTTCACCCTCGGGAGCATCTCGTCAACATAATGTGCTCGAGCAAACAAGTTCATTCGGGAGGACGTGAGAGAACGAGAAGCAAACTCTCTCCTTGCCACTATTTATAGGCCGGGCAAATCAAACCCATGCGCCAAGTGGCGGGCTCTCCGAATCCCGTGCAATGAATTTGCATTAATGGTGATGAACCTGACGCTTCGAATTCAGCCAAGTCAAAAATGGCTATTTAAAGCACTCGAAGAACGTAACAGTCGGACCAATAAAGACGTGTCATGCAAACGGATGCGCCGGTCGGACCGCGCATCATATGGACGTGCCCATCAGCACCAAGCGCCTCATAAGATGTGCCCCATGTGCCCCCATGCGCCTAGTGCAACGCAGATCGACATGCCCACTCAACAACCCATCACCCGTCAAAGAACATTAAATGCTGAAGACTGACACGATAGCCAGTCCCCGAGGACTGAACAGTTGACAGCTTTTTCAGAAAACGAAGCGACGCTGACGTCAGCATCATCATACTTTCCTTCGGCGGCCACGAGCCACGTGGCCACCCAAATTTCGCATGCGCCTCCGCAGCCATGCGCCCAAATCTTTGCATGCGCCTCAAAAGCCGTGCGCCTCAGACTTTTCTCTGATCCCTAAAGACAGAAGTCAAGTCACTACTGAAGCCCCGCATGCGCCTCAAAAGCCGTACGCCCAGACTGGTTCGTGACTCCTAAAAGTTACAATCCAAAGTCTCCTCATGCGCCCAATCCCAGGCGCATCCTATCAGATCACTCTCCATAAAATCGAGATCTTTGAGCCATGGACCTGCGACACGTGTCCTTTGACTCGATTCAGCCTATGAAGGGGTGCTAATCGCCCAAGATCTCAGCAACAGAAAGATCCTCGCCATTGCTACGTGTCAGCTTGCCGTAACCCACAAAGGTAACAGGAAGGGTTCAACTCCTCAATCAGAGCGCATCATCATGCGCCTCCATCAGCAATCACCATGTGGCATCCCCACAAACTGGCGCATCCTACATATGTGCGCATGAGCAGCCAGCCTGCAAGCTATAAATAGAGGGATCATTTTCTTCTTCCACACCTACGAACACACAGAGAGACATACCGACAGACAGAGACCTACACACAGTGTGAGAGGCAGATACAGACACTCAACGTCTTCTTCCTCTCCGCAAGCTCCAGCACCCAGAGCAACTCAGACCTTCAGAGAACCGAAAACCGTCATCAGATCGTCAACGGAGTCAACGCATTACCACTCGCTCCATCGGCACAAGGGACCCAGATAAACAAAAGTGTACTCCTAGGACTACATCTAAGTCCTACATTATAACATTGTTCTGTTTGTAATTGAAATTTGTAATCAAAAGATTTTAATGGCAAACAAGCTGGCGACTCTGCTGGGGACCTCTTTCTCCTCCATCGAGAAAGCTGTGTCGCAACGACGATGTGAAGGTGGGCTCCTCCCAAAATACGCTGGTCGTACGCCTCAATCAATAGGCGTATGAGGAGTTCATCTCTGAAGGCAGCGCAAGTCCTTCGAAGCGGCTGCCAAAGCCAAGAAGACTCGCCAAGTCTGGGTGCGCAAGGTCGAGGCCCCTGGCACCACCACTGAAGGGGATGCGCCGATGTAGTCCACCATTCTCGCTGACGACCTCAGCAGCCAGGATGCGCCCACCGGTGCAGCGCATCTCGGGAAAGCGTGGTGATGACCACATTCCCCAGTCATCTCCTTCTCAGACAAGGAAGATGCGCCGATGGAGCAAGGGCGCAGCTAATGCCCTGTGCATCACCTCTGATGCGCCACAGAAGGCCTCTGTCTTTGAAAGACTCACTCGCTGTCGTGGCGAAGAGAATTTGGACTCTGAGTATTATGCATCCAACGGGCTGGTACGAAGAAGTCCAAGGCAGCACGGGCCATACGCCTCAAATGTGCTATGCCGGCAGCAAACCAGAAGCATGCGCTCATAATCATGCGCGCTGCTGATGGTAAGCTGTATAAGGTCTACTCGGGTGCTTCTGCGCCAGAAACGAGCCGAGCTTCAAAGTCCTTATCTCACTTGGGCGCATTGCTGCGTTCGCAACCAAGTCAAGCAAGGCAAACCCTGTGGTCTTGAACTCCCGTGCCTCCATTGGTTGTGCGTCTGAGGCTCGTTCAAGTCACTTTAAATGTTGCTCCCCCACTACTGATTTGAACGCATATTTACGTTGGATCAGGGGGCGCAGCATTCACCTGACCACCCCGACGCTTGGCCTTGACATGCGCTTGATGGGGGTGCGAAGGTGGCACTTCCTCCAATGATTTACGTAATGTGATCAGTCACAAGCGCCGATCAGGAGAGTGACTGATAAGCACAATGCGCCCTTCACAGGGCACACCTGTGCTGTAGTCACCATCAACTGTTGTTGCAAAACAGCAGTCCCACTACCAAAGCAGTCGGTGTTCCAGCGGCTGCAATCATTAACACCCCTCCGACGTCGCCTCGGGAAGAAGGTGTCAATTGAAGAGGAACCAGAACTAATGGTTGTTTCATACAACGTAATCACTAACTCCTCGTCAATCCGAAAGGCGACTGGTAATTCCTCGTCCTCATCCAAGAGCCAGCCGAGGAAAACCAAGACGACTGTCCCGTCCTCTAGAGTGTTTGAAGGCACTCGGGGAAGAAAGAAGATCTTGGAGGAAGCTGGGGGTAGTCAAGCCCTTATCGATCCTCCTTCTGAAGGCGAAGACGTCCTCCAGAACATAGCTGGGGGTAGCTAAGTCCTTGCTGATCGTCCTCCTAAAGATGAAGACGTCCTCCAGAGCACAGATGAGGGTAGCCAAGTCCTTCTCGAAGGCAAAGATATCCCCCAGGACATAGCTGGAGGTAGCCAAGACGAAGCTCCAGGAGAGGCAACTGTCCTACAGGAGAGTGAGGCCGAAAGTGAAGCCTCAACCGATCCATCCACTTCCAGCCGTGTCATGACGGTGTACATGACGGGAGCTAGTGATGCGGAGTCAGATGCGCCGCCAGCAGATCTCGTCCAGCGCATGGATACCTTGGAGGGAGGACTCAAAACCCTCTCTGCCTCCATGCAAACACTGACTCAAGCAGTGTTTGAGATACGGTCAGCTTTGGCCAGGGCACCTTCTACCGGTCCTGACCCAGGGGCCAATGGAGAATCAAGCGTACCCCTTCAACGGGTATCCTTGGATACGGATCGCCGCGAAGCACCATGGACGTCGGAGCCGTCAAATGCTCAACTCCAGGCTGTACCACCTTTCCCGACTCCCAGCTCCACAGAAGATGTGATGGAGATGATCAGGGATTTATGAGAGCGCTTTGAGTCCAAGAACAGACAAGAGGAGCGCCAGAAGATAGGGATCCCCCAACCATATCCCCTCGAATGGAACAAAGTGGTTTATCCTCCCAAGTATAAATCGTAAACTCTGATGCCATACGACAGGAAGGACTCTCCACGCCGCTAGCTGACGTACTTCCAGTGTCAAACGGGACATCTCCCGAATGAAGACGCGCTACTCACCAGCATATTTGTTGGGGCACTGAAAGGAGTGGCTTACGACTGGTATTGCAGTCTCTCCGACAACTCCATATCTTCCTTCGACGACATGACGCGTCTCTTCCTCGATCGTTTCTACGAAGGAGGAAGGACATGACAATGGCATCCCTCATAGAGATACATTAGAAGGAAAAGGAAACAGTTCGAGCATTCATCGAACGGTTTTGATAGGCCTGCTTCAGACTGCCCCCGGGCATGCCAGAACATGCACTCCTCTCCTCCTGCAGCATGAACATACTGCTTGCGATCAAACTCTGGCTCAACTCCACTCCTCCTTCCGACTGGAGTTCCTTGATCATCGAGGCCGAAGCAGTAAAAGAAGGCGTCCAATGCTCGTCTTTGGGAGTCAGTTTCCCTGCCTTTGAGGACAAGGGAAAATGGCCTACAGCCAACAACCCTAGACGAGAGACAAAGGGGAAGCAGGCGTTGACTGTCAATGCCTCCAAAGGTGCATCAGCACCTACTCAGAAGCCTCCACTTGCACCAAGGCCAAAGGAGGTTTATTCTTTCAACGATGAAGACACCCTGCAACTCTTCGAGATATTGAAGCAGGGTGACAAGATCAAGTTGTCGGACCCGAAGCATCCCGACGAGGTTAGGAAAGTGGACAATCCAAGGTACTGTCACTACCATCGGTTTGTCGAACATCCAACTAAGGACTGCTACGTCCTCAAGAACTACATCCAGCGCATGATCAATGTGGATGTTATCTCCGTCGACTACGAGGAGAAAACGGTCTCGGTCAACCTGGTGTCACTCCAATTTGGCACCTTGTCGCCAACCACAACACAAGATGGCGTCGTCCCCATCCCAAAGGCGACAATGGAGGTGGTCTGTCACACCCCAGAACCAGAATACTGGAGAGCGGGGGCGTACGTAGCCAGCTACGTATAACGGAATGGAATCCACACCGCTATACGGTCACGGCTGTCTAGATATGTGAGGGTTTCACTACAATCCATCAGTCTCGTAAGGTCATGAAATAGCCTATTGTCTCAATTTCAACCAACTAATAATAGTTACAAGATGTCAGACCACCAAATACACAATAGTAAGGCATCCCATATATTACATATTCGGAATGATCATGAAACTAGTCGTTACAAAATGTGAGGACTAGCAAGAGTTCAGTCATACGTGATCAACCCCCGGGGCTTGTCAATCATGTTACAGCCCGTAGGCAGACAATAAGTAAAAGCTGCAATCGAGCTAACACTTGCTTGTCGGCTAAACGCCTCAAAAGAATAATTTAATATTACAGTGGAGAACAAAAGAAATCCACTCGATGCCCTGGTTACGCCTGGTGACCAATCGGGCTGGAAAGCAGGAAGATCTTTGGTGCTGCTCCGGTATCTGGCCATACAAAACCAGCTGGGTCAGACCCCAGAAAGAGCAAGTGCCACAAAGGAGGCTTCACTTAAGGACTAAAACCAACAATTCATTAGCATTCAACAGATAAAAAACAATAAGTAACACAGATTGAGGTTTGTGCACTACCAATGCACTTGTCCCAATCAGAGAAAATAATTAAGAGAAGCATCATTGACATAAGACAACTGGAGAATCATGCTAAATAAAATATAGCTGGGTAATATATGAAGAGAAGACAAAGGTGCTATTCCAGAAGCCAGGTCAATCCTTAAACCAAATAAGGACCGAGATTATAACCCTACACCTGAACAGAACTTAGTCTCTGATTATTTATTGCTAAAGGTGACAATCATTAAGGTGAAAAGAGAGAGTACAATAATAAAAGTGATAATGGAGTACAATACGCTAGAGTGACAATAGAGTACAATCATCATAGTAACAATCTGGAGTGACAATCATTCAATCATTCTGATACAATCTTGCAATCAATCACTTCTAGACAATACTATACTGGACTAGACTCCATCCAATCAATCACGACCAATCATTACCTACGGCTTTCTATATTAACTAACTAGGGTTATCACAATCCTAGTTACTAGCAAGATGCAATGAGATGCTCCAAGTAGTCACAGGCCCTGCAGCTACCCAGGTTATCCAGACGAACATTATAGTGATAGTTTATAGAGTTCAATCATTAAAGTGACAATCAGAGATAGTACAATACACTAGAGTGACAACAGAGTTCAATCATTAAAGTGACAATGGAGGGTGCCCTACGTAACAGTGGGCTGGAAATGTGCCCTACTCGTCGGCATGCTACAAGTCCAAACATTTGCGGCCGGAATAACGGGGTCGCCTGTAACTGGAGAACATCTCTTCATGACTAGTAAATTATTCTAATCAACCTTAGTTTATTTCAATATGTACCCCTGACCGTGGTACTCAGGGATCCATGCCCTAGACATGATGTAAGACACCCTGGTTCATTTATCAATACATTCACAAGTCACCCACGGTGTCCAGGTCAATATTACATTATCATGTCAATAGAGCCGAGCAACGACGCTCAATAAACTATGCCATTCGCTTATCTGGAGTGTACCACCATGGGTCACTATCAAGTTGCTCACAGAATTCAATACGTCAACCATGCTATGCTCACATCGTGCTCATATCAA
Source organism: Iris pallida (assembly GCA_029216955.1). Classification (NCBI taxonomy): domain Eukaryota; kingdom Viridiplantae; phylum Streptophyta; class Magnoliopsida; order Asparagales; family Iridaceae; genus Iris; species Iris pallida. Next base: position 16,361 of record JANAVB010042735.1, on the reverse strand, counting down.
TGGGTCAGTTAGCGCCAGGGTCAGGTTGTGCCAGGGTTAGATTGCGCATGGGATTAGAGGAACAGGTTGCGCTGGATTGCGCTGGAGCCAAGCGCGCTGGAGTCGAACTATGCCAGAGCCAAGCACGCTAGGTTGGATGCGCTGGAGCCAACTGCGCTAGGTTGGATTGCGCTGGAGCCAACTGCGCTAGGTCGGGTTGCGCAAAGGATGGATTACGCGAGGGTCATATTGCACTGGATTCAAGCTGTTTGCCATTAAAATTCTTTTATTACAAATTTCAATACAACAGAACAGTGTTACAATATAGGACTTAGATGTAGTCCTAGGAGTACACTTTTGTTTATCTGGGTCCCTTGTGCCGATGGAGTGAGTGGTAATGTATTGACTCCGTTGACGATCTGACGACGATTATCAGTTCTCTGAAGGTTTGGATTGCTCTGGGTGCTGGAGCTTGCTGAGAGGAGAAGACATTGAGTGTCTGTATCTGCCTCTCTGGTGGTGTGTTTCTTTGTTTTTTGTACGTAGGATCGTTCTGTGTGTATGTATGAAGGAAATGATCCTTCTATTTATAGCTTTGCAGGCCGGCTGCTCATGCGCGCACGTAGGATGCGCCTGTATGCGGGGATGCCACGTGGTGATTGCTGATGGAGGCGCATGGACGATACGCCCTGATCGAGGGGTTGAATTCTTTATACTGCTGTTGTGAGCCGACGTAGCAGAGGAGAAGATCTTTCTGTTGCTGAAATCTTGGGTGAGTTGAGTCAAAGGACACGTGTCGTCGACTCATGGCTCGGAGATCGGATTTGATGGGGGGAATGATTTGGTGATGCGCCTAGGACTGGGCGTATGAGGAGACTTTGGCTCGTAACCTTTAGGAGTCACGAACTATTCTGGGCGCATGGCTTTTGAGGCGCATGCGAGGCTTCAGTAGTAACTTTACTCCTGTCTTTTGGGATCAGAGAGAAGTCTGGGGCGCATGGCTTTTGAGGCGCATGCAAAGCTTTAATGATGCCTTTCCTTCTGTCTTTTGGGATCAGAGAGGAGTCTGAAGCGCATGACTTTTGAGGTGCATGCGGATTTGGGCGTATGGCTGCGGAGGCGTATGCGAGATGATTTGGGTGGCCACGTGGCAGTAGCTGTCGGAGGAAAGTAATGATGGTGCTGACGTTGCCGACGCTTCGTCTTCTGAAAAAGCTGCCAACTGTTCAGATATCGGGAGGCGCGCTGCCAACTCTGTCAGTTCAGTATTTAATATTTCTGACATTCGATGGACAGCTGAGTGGGCGCATCGATTGGCGTTCCATTAGGCGTAGGGGACGCATCTTCTGTGATGCGCTTGGTACTGAAGGACGCGTCTGTGCTGATGTACTTGATGTTAAAGGGCGGCTGTGTGATGCACGGTCTGGCCGCACATCCGCTTCGTGATGCGTTCTTTAATGTAGCGACTGTTACGTTCTTCGAGTGCTTTAAATAGCCGTTTTGATTTGGCTGAATTCGAAGCGTCCGGTTCATCCATTAAATGCAAATTCATTGCACGGAACTCGGAGATCCATCCACTTGGCGCGTGGGTTTGATTTGCCCGGCCTATAAATAGTGGCATGGAGAGAGGGTTTGCTTCTCGTTCTCTAACGTACTTCCGACATGAACTTGTGTACTCGAATGCATTCTGTTGATGAGATGCTTCCGAGGGTGAAGACGCGATGCAATTTCTTGTTTGATGCACTTGAAGGTGACTGTTACATCCAAAAGTCGGAGTCGAGGGCTTTCGAGGCAGGCGGAAGGTGCCTGTTGCATCCAAAGATAGGGATGCTCGGGCCTCATCTTCGTTGTGCAGGAAGAGCCGTAGATCGGAACTTTGGGGGCTCTCTCTTCCTTCAAAGTGGGTGTTGCCCACTCTGATTGGGTTGAAAGCTGTCCTTTAGCCGCGGTTTCGATTACGGTCTTCCTTCGCCTTTGGAGGCTCTTTCAAATCCTCCCTGGCCACAGGTTGGCTTGCGTGCTTTCTCTTCCTCGGCTAGAGGGTTGATTGCCACCCTCGTTCTGTAATAAGTGCTTCATTAGTCGAAGCATTTTGACGGCGGTGAGCCTGGCTGGAAGAGCGACACATAACTGGGCTGCTGAAGGGATGCACATAACTGGGATGCACATAACTGAGCTGCTGAAAAGGATGCACCTTGCTGAGGGCGCATGGTGATTGCTGCGCCTGCTTGGGGGCGCATGGTGATTGCTGGCTGTAGACTTAGGATATTTTCTTTGTAGAAATTCTCCTTTGTACAATCTTTTCTTAGACATGTATAGACTTTTATATGTTAAATAAAAAGTCCTCTTTCAATCTATACTTGTTGTTTTTGCTGTGAAGTACTTTGTCCGAGTTCTGGCACGTATAGTCTGGCGCATAGGCTTTCTAGTTCTGAAATTCTATGCTTCTACAAGACCCCCTTCAAAGTTTTTAAAACTTTTGGATAAGTTTTGGAATACTTTGAATAAGAAGCATGGTGGTAGAGGCGCATGTCTGTCGGGGCGCATAGATACTCTGCGTATTAGTGATGGGGCGCATGCTCCGCTCAGTTAATGCAAATGATGATGCCTCGGTAACCGAAAAGATTAATGATGATCTTTTGGGTTTTATTTGCGGTTATCTCTTCACAGAACCCGAGGCGACGGCTGAGATCACATCATCAGTTCACGCGTGCGACCAAGCCCTATAAATAGGCGAGAGATGGAGAGAGAGAGTTCTTCTTCTCCTTGCTTTTGCCTTTTTTTAGAGTTCTTCCTCAAAAACCCTAGCTTTTCTTCTCTCAAAGAATGGCTCCCAAGACTCCTCGCGGCGGTAAAGGAAAGGAGCCTGTGAAAGTTGCGGCGGCTGACGTTCCCTGTCGGCCTGTCGAAGTTCGGCCGGAGGTGGTTGGTAAGTTTCTTTTACACCAACGCACATAGACCTTGAGTCTTTGATGATGTGCCGAGGTTTTAGCCGCCGATGCGCATGGGTTTAAGCCCTGAAGATTCGTCGAAGCCGCTGACGCGCATGGGTTCACACCCTGATGATGCGCCGAAGCTTCCCTGCTGATGCGCATGGGTTTACACCCTGATGATGCGCCGAAGCTCCACTGCTGATGTGCATGGGTTTACACCCTGATGATGCTCCGAAGCTTCTTTTTCAGACACGCTATGCGCTTCTGATGAGTCTCAGATTCTTCTGTTATTTCTAACATTTTTGAATCTTTGCTAGTGTCGATGACTATCCCACTTGAATAAAGTGCTTCTGGATGCTGCCCTCAGCCAGGCGGAGTAAATTATGATGAGGAAGTGATAAACCCTGCTCAAGATGTTATTATGCTTGATCAGCATCCCGAGAGAATGACTCAAATCCGGGAACAACAGTATGGGTTCCTCAAACGGATGATGGAGCGTGGTGTTTTAAAATCTGCCATATCTGATAAAGTGACCTTCTTGAAGCCTGAGTTCCTGTTCGGGGACCGCCTTACTTCCACTGAAGCAACGCGTTGAAGGTCAAGGAAGACTGGTTCTTTGCAGCAAAGGGAGTGCATATGACTGTTGAGCAACTTGAACGTCAATGGCTTTGACGGCCTTCTGTCGTCTTGCTTCCAAGAGGAGGATTCTTGGGATCTTACCCCCTCTCAGGGGGGAGCGGTGATTGGCATCATCAAAATTGATTCTACCTCCGATCAAAGGATACTTTGACTACCGTGCGGTCTGGGCCCTCTTTCACCTGGCGGACTCTACATCCTGGGAGCATTTACAGTGATGTTCCCATCGATACATTTGCTTATAGTGCCTCGACTTTTGCACATCGCATGCTGTTGATGGAACGCTCATACCCGAAAGAGAGTTTCGGTGGAGGGTTGGTGTCATTACGTTTCCAAATGGGATAAACTGACACTCTGGATCTTGTGCGGTTTCGGACTGAGCTCCGAGAGATTGGGTTGACTACCGCGATCCGTGCTACCCAGGCGGGTGTTGACATTAACAGGCATATGTTCCTCGCACTCTTGGAGATGTTTGATATCCATACCGGGACCTTTTTTACTCGGTGGAGGAGTTAGGGCTCGCTCTTCATGAGATGTATGAAGTGTCAAAGCTCCCTTGGGGATCGAACCCTATGAAGAGTACTTTCCAACCAACGAAGAGTTTCAAGTCCTGGGGGACAAGGCTGGGAGATAACGGCCGTCTTTAAGGAAGTGGCGAGTCATCATTACTATATGCAGAAAAGGGATAAAAGCGGGTCGCAACCTCATGTGACCGCTTGGAGAGATTACGTCTTTAAACAAGACAAGGAGGATCCCTCGCAGTTCTCCACTCCGCCAGCGCTCTCTCGTAGCGAAGTGCTCTCTGAAATGAGCAGGTTAGGTGAGAAGAATCCCCGAGAGAACGAGGACCAGCAGTCGGATGAACGCTCCTACAGCTGTTTCTGGCATCTTGCTCATCATATGTCGTCGAAAGCAGTATTGGTCACGTATCTTATGGTTTGGCTTCGGGATTACGTCTTCTCGGATGGATCCGGCTCTGTAGAGAGGGTGACCCGGAACTTAATCCTGCCAGCCGTGAAGTTGGTCTTTGGCCGGCGTTTGGCTCTACTCCCGCAATGGTATGTAACCTGTAGCGAGGTTTATGAGAGTTTGCGGGAAATGTAATTCATGATCGAGGTAGAAACAATAATTTCCCGTGCGCCGAACTGCCGTTTCACTATTTGATGGGGTGGTTAATTTTACACCATCCCAATGTGAAGAGTCCGGGTTCAGCAGAAGACTACAGGGCCGGAGATGCATTCCTCCGCCGTTTCCACCAGAGGAGTTGGTCGCACACTGGCGTCCCCGTTTGCAGAAAGGTTTTATCCCATCTTCAGGGATGGGAGATCACCAAAGTTGGTCCAATCTTCTTGGGTTTCGATGCCATCGAAGACCTAAGGGATTCGGGTGGGAACGGCACCACTCTGCCTCCATGGGATTCCGCTGGTTGCAAAGTATTCAGCCATCTCATCTGGTGTACCGGAACAGGAATCAGTGCTACCTGGAACCGTATTACCGAGCCACTTTGCACGGCAATTTGGTTATGCTCAGCTGATGTTGGATAATCCCAGTATCACCCTGGGGTATGCTGGAAGTTTGTTGGATGGCGCACGAGCTTGGCATTACTATAATGCCGGATGTACCGGAGCTCGCTTTACGCTGTCCGTCCAGAACTCGCGGCCGCCCATTCTTTACTCGGCCGCCAAATTTTACTGTGTTATGGCTGCCGCGCCTTCCGGATATGATAGGGAGACCAGTCTTATCGTAGGCACTCAGTTAGCGGTGGCTGGGAGCATGCCGGTGAAAGCTCGATCGAACCGTCCGCTAGAGGCGGGTTATCGGGGTGTCCCTGCCGCGTCCACAAGGGGCCAGGCAGAACCCCCGGCCGATCAATTGAAATGACGTGCAGATACAACTGGATCTCCTGCGTCGAAGAGGCAGAAGAGGGCATCGTCACCGACGGTTGTCATCGGACTCAGCATCTGCAGAGGTAAGGATGTTCTACATGGTCTGGTTTAGGTTCAACATTTAATGTAGTCAATGCTTCCCTTTTTTGTAGGAACCGCTAAAAAGAAGGCCCCGTACTCCAAAACCTGGTGGGAGCAGGCCGAAGGAGACGGCGGGCTCGACCGAAGTGCGCATCCCGCCGACTATGATGTCTCCTATGGAGGAGAGCCCAGAGGATGTTGTTGTCGTAGAGATTCCAGCATTCCCGGATTATGTCAGAAGGGAAGCTGAGGATGCAGCAGCTTCCGAGATGATGAAGGCCGCGGCGGGGGCCTCGGATGTCGAGGGTCCAGCAGATATGCGGCTTCCTGGTGATGAAGTGGGGTGGAGTTCATCGTCTTCGGATGACGTTGCTCCAGATTTGCAAGAGTCTGTCGCGGGGACGACATGTATGGTTGGGACAGAGGAGAGGGTTGATTCCCCTCCTTGTCATGATGAAGGGAGGTCAGCGGTAACACTGCCGAGCCCTACCCCAGACTCAGCAGCGGAGGCTGAGGCGGCTACCGATCAGGAGGTAGCGACAGATCCTGTCCCTGTAGAGGGATTTGTTGAAGAGGATGAGACTCGTCTGCCGGTCATGACTTCAGGGGCGAGTCAGGAGACAAGTGTTGATCTTCCCGTTCTGCCAGGGGAGGTACTGGCTGCTGATAGGACATCGGGGGTTGAAGAGGTGGCCACTGACGTCGGTGGTACTTCCGAGTTCGGGAAGGGGGGTGTGATAGAACCCTCGATTGCTCCTTCCACTTGGGGTACTATCTCGATGCCTGCCCCGACTTCTTCTGTTCCCTTAGCTCCTCGGGCTATGTAACGCCCCAGTCCCAATATACGTAGGACTAAGTACGTAGACATGCCAGCTGTATATATACAAAGTACATGGGCCTTGTATGTATACATAAGCTGTAAAATGCAACAAACCATAACTAAATAATCTCATCCACAAAATAAAGGAATAAAAGATAGCATATAATGAATTGTCTTGGTACAATATGTTGGGTGGAGACACATCCACAACCAACCAAATAAAAAGGAAGAAGTATATGATATATAAAAGGCTAAGTGGAAGTAGCAAGGAGGTACCAAGTCACGCCATCTTCGAATAAATGGAGAAGACCACGATCCCGGCTAGAATACCTGCGGAAGACATGAACACACACCTGGGAAATAACCAGGTCCTCAGACGGACGTAGCAAGATACAGGAAGAACAAGCTAATATGAACTGTCAGAATAATAAAATAATATATAAAAGACTATCCTAGACACAAATATGCAAAGGAGATTCTAACCGCCTAATGTGCAATTTAGAGGACAACTTTCATGCGCATGGGTAGGATTTTAGGCTATGTGTACGTAACTGGCATCCAGTCATCTGTATCCGTCCGTAACGTCCAAAACGTCAGAGGGCATCTGCAAATAAATCGCCACAGTTTCATCCGGAGACTATGGTTTACCTGTTTGGATTCCCATACGCACTAGCGACTGTCCTCCCCCAATATTTCCCATACTGTTCAAGTCATGTCTATGGCTCGTCCAGTTTTGTAACTGCTCGAGTCTCTATACCTTAATCGTAGCAGTTACGATCTATCCGTCACACGACAATAAAGATGGCCAGTCCATAAGTCATGCCCCTAACAAAATGTCTCAATCCGTGTAGTGTAGGTGTCATGGCCAAATGAGATATAAGAATATCCCCCAACAAGAAGGTAGTCCACTAACACTAAGTTAACATGCATATAGTAAATAAAACGACTAATAGAGTCGCTTGCACCCAAGTGTGACTTGGACGCGCAATTTATATCAAAAAAAAAACTAAAAACATGAAACAAAGTAAATAATACAGAAAATAAATAATTAGACAGTTAATTAGCAAGGTATACTTGCGTAGGTCCTGAGCACTGTGGTGGCGAAGATCAGACAGGAAAGTAGGTGGAACAACAGCTGCTGAGGGACTAAGGTCCAAACAAACATCTCCGGATGCTGAAAATAGTCTATTATCTAATTATAATTAATACTATACCTATTAAATTTATTTAGTAAATTCTAAAATTAGGATATGGCATAGGTTTTCATATTAGCTTTCCGAAAAAATAAACGGATCGCATTTTCGTTTCCGGAAACTCCCGAAATCGCAAAAATACTGAAACACGTTTATTTTTCGGACATCTAATATTAAATAGTTTTACAGAAATCTACAGAACGAATTTTATCTATTAAATATGTTTTTGGAAACCTTAACACGATACGCTTCTTTTAAAAAAAATTGGAGGCAAAACGGAGTTCGGAGCTATGAGATATCGTCGTTCCAAGTTGCTCTTGCTACTAAAAGCGGGGCTAAATTCTAATGACAAATTTTAGAGTTTCTATTGGACTAAAAATAATTTCGAATTATGGATGATAGAAGGGGGATGTATTGGGTTTATATAGGTATTTATTTTAGATTTATCTCCTAAATTAGATAGGATTTGATTTAAATAAATTGGTGTTTGCTTTGTTAGGATAGGATATAGAGAGAGATGTTTTCCAAGTAGAAGTAGGATTAGTATTAATTTAAAATACAGTTTATATCTATCTAAATTATCTATAACATTATTTAAAATTATTATAGATAATAACTATAGTTAATATTTATTTAAACAACCTTCATCTAATCTCATTTATATAAGCTAAAATATCTAATACTAATTTGACATCTATTCTATATCATATAAATAATGTACAATATAAGTAACATGTAAAAAGTAATAAAAGTTATGAAATAAATCCTAAAATTTTGAGGAAAAGAAATTGTATAATATAGTTTAGATCCTTAATGTACTAAAAAATAGCTTTATATATATTTTTATACTAAATTCACCAATGAGCACTATACTAAATATGTGTAAAATAATACAAATTATATAATAAGTCAATAATAGTTATTTAAAAGTCCAAAAATTCTACAAATATTTATTTTGAAAAAAATCAAGGAGTTTACAAAAGTCTTATCTAGATAAGGATTAAGAAGAGTTTTAATTCCCCTTAGATTTTTCACTATTTAATTCAAATTGATTTAAAAGTAACTCAATCAAATATAATCCAATGTAGATAGAGACTAGAATTTATTTAAACCCAAATAGATAATTTTATTATTAAATTTAAACCAATACATTCATATCTAAATCTAAATCCTATTTAAATATAGATAAATTACACATTTAAATTAAACTATTTAATTTAAATCAATAAATCAAATCACAATTTAATTTATCACAAATATATCCAAAATATCTTTTTATAAAATTTATATAATAATTAATTTTGAAAATTCCAATATATATTTTAAATATTAGTAGGAAGTATCTTTAAAATACCCTTTAAATAATTTAGGTAAAAATAATTTCGAAAATAAACATAAATATTTACATATTTAAAATACCTTCTTGCTAAATAAATTATTATAAATAATAAAAATAAATTTTGAAAATATACATGAAATAATTTTCATGCGCTTTATACGAGTAGAATATTCACATAATCTAGTTTTTCTAAATTACCACTTATTAAAATAAGATAGCCTTTTATAAATAACTAAAATAATAAGTTTTGGCAACCTCGATAGATACTTTTCACAACTTTTAATAAAAATAATTATTATATATATAATTTTGAAACCATTACCGATAATAAAATCAAAAAAACCATTTTTCTAAAAATATGTACCTCGCACATATTCGCACTTGACGAGTAAATACGAAAGAAAAAAAACACAAATTCCCGCGCGACGTACAATACGACTATGCGACGTATAAATACAAAAAAAAATCAGTACTAAAATATAGTTAAAATTTAGGGATTTTACATCCTACCCAACTTACAAGAATTTCGTCCTCGAAAGTAAGAATAAGTATGGGGTAAGAAGGCACAAGGGGTATATTGGTAATGACAATTCGACGAGTCCTTGGACGAGGCAAGAAACAACATAAACAAGCATTAGAAAATCGTGATTTAGATAATAAATCACGGACATTGCTAATAAACGTAAAAGGAAAAGATTAAGGGTTTTAAGTGGATCCATATAAATAATTTAGAGGCTTAAGATATGGTTTCTTGGGAGTAGGTTGATGGAACGATTAGGAGAACGATTAGATTCACTCCTAATTGAAGTGATTAGGAAGTCGTGATAGAAGGTCGAGGAAGGGACGAGTAGTTAAGACAAAGATATAGTCACATCGAGTGTTAATGGTCACAAGAGATAGGATAGCTAGAGGAAATTCAAGTACAGCGCTTTCGTCCTTCTAAAATAGGTGAAAGCGAAAGCAATATAGAGTTCAAAAACGATATTATCGAACACGAATACGTGGTTCAAAGGTGGCTGAATAATTCAAAAAGAATCGTCAAGGCAATAGTGGATGAGATTCTAAGGGGTAAGTTTAACTATATCTCAACCACGTAGGATAATAGTGTGAAAGGCGAACCAAAGTGCACTAGGTTGATCAGACCATCATACACCGGTTCTAAGTAGACAATATGTTAGTGGGGGCCCCCAATAAAATATATGTCCTTGAACAAGCTTGAATAAAAAGTAAGCTTGCAAAAATTAGGCTATTTAGCAGCATTAGTCACGATGGTAAAAACATAGGCACGAGAGCGTAAGAGTGAAATAAGGTAGAATTAGTTTAGCTCCTTAAGAATCTAAGTCTTGTTATGTGATTGCTCCTATACATTCATCCTACTGTCTTTTATCTAAGGCTTGGTGGGCTAGATAAGTTAGGGTCCTATAAAGGCTATAGTCTAAGTAATCATGTTAATATGGGTCACAAGGAAAATAAATGTTAGGTCGTGAGGTGTCTACCCAACTTACAAGAGTTAAACTAGTGTTGTGATGGAACAATGGGACAAGTCTACCTAGTATGGATTACCTTTCTAACCTACATCAAGCACGAAAGAAGGATAAGAATTAACGGTAGAGGGAATCAAGCCAGATGCAAATCAAGGGATTCAAAATAGAATCGAGAAGGTCAAGTATGTGGATGAGATCCTAGATTCTAATCCTATCTGCAGGCTTGCTTGGTACGGTAAAGTAACCAAATAATTTATCTTGACCTGCGTGGCCACCACAAAAACATGTAACGTCCCAGTCCCAATATACGTAAGACTAAGTACGTAGACATGCCAGCTGTATACATACAAAGTACATGGGCCTTGTATGTATACATAAGCTGTAAAATGCAGCAAACCACAACTAAATAATCTCATCCACAAAATAAAGGAATAAAAGATAGCATATAATGAATTGTCTTGGTACAATATATTGGGTGGAGACACATCCATAACCAACCAAATAAAAAGGAAGAAGTATATGATATATAAAAGGCTAAGTGGAAGTAGCAAGGAGGAACCAAGTCACGCCATCTTCGAATAAATAGAGAAGACCACGATCCCGGCTAGAATACCTGCGGAAGACATGAACACACACCTGGGAAATAACCAGGTCCTCAGACGGACGTAGCAAGATACAGGAAGAACAAGCTAATATGAACTGTCAGAATAATAAAATAATATATAAAAGACTATCCTAGACACAAATATGCAAAGGAGATTCTAACCGCCTAATGTGCAATTTAGAGGACAACTTTCATGCACATGGGTGGAATTTTAGGCTATGTGTACGTAACTGGCATCCAGTCATCTGTATCCGTCCGTAACGTCCAAAACGTCAGAGGGCATCTGCAAATAAATTGCCACAGTTCCATCCGGAGACTATGGTTTACCTGTTTAGATTCCCATACGCACTAGCGACTGTTCTTCTCCAATATTTCCTATACTGTTCAAGTCATGTCTATGGCTCGTCCAGTTTTATAACTGCTCGAGTCTCTATACCTTAATCGTAGCAGTTACGATCTATCCGTCACACGACAATAAAGATGGCCAGTCCATAAGTCATGCCCCTAACAAAATGTCTCAATCCGTGTAGTGTAGGTGTCATGGCCAAAGGAGATATAAGAATATCCCCCAACAAGAAGGTAGTCCACTAACACTAAGTTAACATGCATATAGTAAAATAAAACAACTAATAGAGTCGCTTGCACCCAAGTGTGACTTGGACGCGCAATTTATATCAAAGAAAAACTAAAAACATGAAACAAAGTAAATAATACAGAAAATAAATAATTAGACAGTTAATTAGCAAGGTATACTTGCCTGGGTCCTGAGCACTGTGGTGGCGAAGATCAGACAGGAAAGTAGGTGGAACAACGGCTGCTGAGGAACTAAGGTTCAAACAAACATCTCCGGATGCTGAAAATAGTCTATTATCTAATTATAATTAATACTATACCTATTAGATTTATTTAGTAAATTCTAAAATTAGGATATGGCATAGGTTTTCATATTAGCTTTCCGAAAAACTAAACGGATCGCATTTTCGTTTCCGGAAACTCCCGAAATTGCACAAATACTGAAACACGTTTATTTCTCGGACATCTAATATTAAAATGGTTTTTCAGAAATCTACAGAATGAATTTTGTCTATTAAAATATATTTTTGGAAACCTTAACTCGATACGCTTCTTTTAAAAAAAATTGGAGGCAAAACGGAGTTCGGAGCTATGAGATATCGTCGTTCTAAGTTGCTCTTGCTACTAAAAAGCGGGGCTAAATTCTAATGACGAATTTTAGAGTTTCTATTGGACTAAAAATAATTTCGAATTATGGATGATAGAAGGGGGATGTATTGGGTTTATATAGGTATTTATTTTAGATTTATCTCCTAAATTAGATAGGATTTGATTTAAATAAATTGGTGTTTGCTTTGTTAGGATTGGATATAGATAGAGATGTTTTCCAAGTAGAAGTAGGATTAGTATTAATTTAAAATATAGTTTATATTTATCTAAATTATCTATAACATTATTTAAAATTATTATAGATAATAACTATAGTTGATATTTATTTAAACAACCTTCATCTAATCTCATTTATATAAGCTAAAATATCTAATACTAATTTGACATCTATTATATATCATATAAATAATGTACAATATAAGTAACATGTAAAATGTAATAAAAGTTATAAAATAAATCCTAAAATTTTGAGGAAAAGAAATTGTATAATATAGTTTAGATCCTTAATGTACTAAAAAATAGCTTTATATATATTTTTATACTAAATTCACCAATGAGCACTATACTAAATATGTGTAAAATAATACAAATTATATAATAAGTCAATAATAGTTATTTAAAAGTCCAAAAATTCTACAAATATTTATTTTGAAAAAAATCAAGGAGTTTACAAAAGTCTTATCTAGATAAGGATTAAGAAGAGTTTTAATTCCCCTTAGATTTTTCACTATTTAATTCAAATTGATTTAAAAGTAACTCAATCAAATATAATCCAATGTAGATAGAGACTAGGATTTATTTAAACCCAAATAGATAATTCTATTATTAAATTTAAACCAATACATTCATATCTAAATCCAAATCCTATTTAAATATAGATAAATTACACATTTAAATTAAACTATTTAATTTAAATCAATAAATCAAATCATAATTTAATTTATCACAAATATCCAAAATATCTTTTTATAAATTTATATAATAATTAATTTCGAAAATTCCAATATATATTTTAAATATTAGTAGGAAATATCTTTAAAATACCCTTTAAATAATTTAGGTAAAAATAATTTCAAAAATAAACATAAATATTTACATATTTAAAATACCTTCTTGCTAAATAAATTATTATAAATAATAAAAATAAATTTTGAAAATATACATGAAATAATTTTCATGCGCTTTACACGAGTAGAATATTCACATAATCTAGTTTTTCTAAATTACCACTTATTAAAATAAGATAGCCTTTTATAAATAACTAAAATAATAAGTTTTGGCAACCTCGATAGATACTTTTCACAACTTTTAATAAAATAATTATTATATATATAATTTTGAAACCATTACCGATAATAAAATCAAAAAAACTATTTTTCTAAAAATATGTACCTCGCACATATTCGCACTCGACGAGTAAATACGAAAGAAAAAAACATAATTTCCCGCGCGACGTACAATACGACTATGCGACGTATAAATACAAAAAAAAATCAGTACTAAAATATAGTTGAAATTTAGGGATTTACTGGCTAACAGCTCGGCCCCTGTTGATGAAGAGCCTATTGATGTCGAGGTTCCAGCCTCGCAGGTTGAGGTCGGCGGATCTTCTTCCGGTCTGCTAACCGGAGCAGCTCCTCCAACTCCTGCTATGACGCCGCAGGTACTGGCGGATGCAGATGAATATGTGAAATTCATCGTCGAGACAGTGTATAAAATGCTGCAGAGGGGGGGTATCGGCAGTAATGGACGCCAACGGGAGCTTTGCGACGGTAAGAACTATGGCAGTGCCTTATATCAACCTGATCCATCTTCACCAGGACCATGATCATATGGCCGAGATCCTGGAGGCTTCGGTGGTTGAGCTGGACCAGCGGCTTTCCGAACTTCAGCACATCCAGCGAAATGACCTCTCTGTCTTGATAGATGCGGAGAAGGAGAAGCTGATCGCCGAGATTGAGTCTTCTTACCAGGCCACTGTGAGTGTCTGGGAACGTAAAGTAGCTGAGACTGAAGCTGCAGTGGAGCGGTTATCTCAGTCTACGCGGGAGACAGTGGAAACACGAACTGCATTGGACGCTAATATCGCGGAGATTGACACCCAGATCCGCCGCCTTGAGGACCAGCGGGCCCGACTCCTATTAGACGCCGAACGTGTCCAGGCTGAACACGTAGCATTCAAGAAGGAGGAAGCAACTTTCACTCACCGGGCTCTTGTCCTGGCTCAGCAGCAACAACAGCTTGATGAGAAGCATGAGAACGATACTTCTGTTGAGGCTGTTGAAGCGATGCGTCAAGAAGCTGAGCGTCGAGTCCTGGCGACTGTGGAGACTCGTGCGGCAGACTTGAGATGCCGAATTAGAGAGCTTTCAGCCAATCCTGGGGATGTTTAGGGGTTTGTAGCCTCTTCTTTTTGTACTTTTGCAACTCTTGCTGGGGATAGTGTAGTCCTTTACTCTCTCTTTTTAGAAATAAAGAGGTACACAATTTTCTGTGATGTGTTCATTTTTGTTTGTCATGAACTTGATGATTTGTGTGGACCTATTATCTTTTGTACACCTTGGCTTTTAGGTACAGATAATAAGTTTGAAAGAACCAACATGTTTGCTCAGAGGTAATGTGGACGTGGCAACTATGGGGTTCAAATGATAGAATCTTCCTACTCAGAGGTGTTATGGACGTGGTAGGAATGACTCTGGGGGATACGCGAAACTACTCAGAGGTAATGTGTACGTGAAAGTTCTGCGATCAATGTACGACGACGCAGGGGTTGTCTGTACGGGATGTTTACTCAGAGGTAATGTGGACGTGGTAAACATGAAGGATAGCATAGGCTTACGGAGTGTAAGATTCCGCTTTGTAGGGTGTAGGGGAACAACTCAGAGGTGATATGGACGTGGTTGTCCTTCTACTAGAGGATGCTACGGAACAGCTGGGTTCCGGAAGCGTATAATTTCGTTGGAAGGGAATTGTCTGTGAGTCCTAATGATTGGATCCACAGATCCCCTTGTGGAAGTACATGTCTAAAAGATGTCAAGAGTAGTACTTCTTTAGGAACTTGCCGTTGATGGGCATCATGAACAAGTCCCCATTAGGTTTGGCGAGGCGGTAAGCACCGTTTGAGTATACCGTCTCTATAATGAAAGGTCCTTCCCACTTGGGCTCGAACTTTCCTGGTGTCTTATGAGTTAACACCATCGGCCTCCTGACTGCCAGAACCAGGTCGCCAACTTGGAAAGTCCTCTGCTTGACCTTCTTGTTGAAAGCCTGTGATATACGGGCTTGGTAGAGTTCGATGCGTTGTTGAGCTAGGAGACGCTTTTCATCAAGTGCCTCTAGTTCCCGCAGACGACGTTGATTGTCTTCTTCTGTGATTTGTTTGTGATTGCTACGCGAAGTGAAGGTATCTGAATCTCGAGAGGCAGTACCGCTTCGCTCCCGTAGACCAGAGAGAATGTGTTTCCTGTTAGGTCCTACCGTTGTACGGTAGGCCTAAAGGCATTCGCGAGCTTCTCATCCCAGTCGCGTTTGTTAGATGACACGACTTTCTTGAGTAGCCTACGATAGTCTTGTTAAACGCCTCTGCTAATCCGTTTGCAGCCGGATTGTAGGCGTTGATGCCACGTTTTGAATGCGATTCTATCACAGAATCTGCTGAAAATATGGCTGATGAACTGAGGACCATTATCGTGAATAATCCTTCGGGGCATCCCGAAACGGTAGATGACGTGGTGCTTGATGAAGCTGATCACTCTGGAGCTTTTCACTTCTGCTAGCAAAACTGCTTCTGCCCATTTGGAGAAGTAGTCGGTGATGGCTAGGATGAAGCGGTGTCCTCCTCGATGAAGGAGGGGTGATCGATCCCACAATGTCCATGCCCCAAGCTTCGAAGGGCCAGGAGGCGACTGTAGGATGTAGTGGTTCTGACGGTGTATGAATGAAGTCTGCGTGAAGCTGGCACGCATGGCACTTCTTAGCATAGTCGACAGCGTCAGCGGCCATGGTGGGCCAATAGTAGCCCATGCGTCGCAGTCGATCAAACTTAGGCCCAGGTTGATGCGCTCCGCAAGTTCCGTCATGAGCTTCTCGAAGGGCTTCGGTTGCTTCTTCGTTAGACAAACATCGAAGGAAAATCCGTCGTAGTAGCGTCGGTACAGCATTTTGTAGCTGTATCATAGTAGAATCGAAGAGAGCGTCTCCTGACTGAGACGGCTTCTTTCGGGT
>JANAVB010042734.1:125000-156680 GCA_029216955.1 Iris pallida | reverse complement strand
ATACTGCTCACCGAAGTGAAGGCATCAAACGTGATCAGTTTCATCAAACATACGTCATCTACCGCTTCGGCCTACCTCGCAGGATCATCCATGATAATGGTCCACTGTTCGCAAGCCATGCATACTATCGATTCTGCGATAGGAATCGAATCCAGAACGTAGCCTCTACTGTCTACAATCCAGCGGCTAACGGGCTAGCAGAAGCCTTCAATAAAACATTATAAAACTTCTCAAGAAGTTCGTGTCTTCAAACAAGTGCGATTGGAATGAGAAGCTCGGTGAATGTCTATAGGCCTATCGTACAACGGTTCGGACTCCAACAGGCAGTAAGCCATTCTCTCTGGTTTATGGGAGCGAAGCAGTTCTTTCCCTAGAAATCCAAATTCTTTCTCTTCGATAGCCTTAGCCAGCGAGTTGACTATCGAAGAAAGCTACCATCTGCGTCTACAAGATCTTGAAGCGCTAGACGAAAATACTTGTTAGCTCAGCAGCGCATTGAGCTATACCAAGCATGCCTTTCCAGAGCCTTAATAAAAAAATAAGGAAATGATCTTCCAAGTCGGTGATCTTGTCTTAGCAGTGAGAAGACCAATGGTCATGACGCACAAAACAAAAAAAAAATTCTAGCCTAAATGGGAAGGTCCTTTCATCATAGAATCAGTGTATTCTAACGGTGCATACCGACTAACCAAGCCCGATGGTGACTTGCTCATGATGCCTATCAACGGAAATTTCCTGAAAAATACTATGTGTAACATTTTTACGTAATGTTCACATATGTTCAATCATATAAATATACAGTGCGATGTTTATATGATTCGAAAAACTATCTAACTATTATCCGTATTTCTAGAGTCTTGAATACGCCTGCATAATAGGTCCTCTAAAAAATTTCCCCAGTGGAATCATTCCCATTTTGACTCTGTCCAAACTCGGTTTGACAAAAACAAGTCACGTCCCTATTACATCTGAATTGTTTTTCGATAATTATTTCCCCAGTGGAATGATTAAATGTTTTGCCATGTCCACATAACCTCTGAGCAAAGCATTCATCAAGGATAATTACGTCCATATTACCTCTGAACTATCCACTCCACCTAATGATATCTTTCCATGTCCATTACCTCTGGTAAGATATAGAACATCCTCTGCTAGTACGTCTATATTACCTCTACTAGCAACTTCATTCAACTTATTATCTATATTCGAATAAACTTGAATATAAAATGGATAATAGGTCCACATCAAAGTTCTCCACCGGAATACCTACCAGAAATGTCCTTGCTACGTCCACATTACCTCTAGTTCTGATATTTCGCAAAACCATATTCACTTTGAAAAGATTCTTTATTTCGTACTTGAACGTCTATCAAGAGACGAAAAAAGGTATAAAAGCCATGACGGTTGGAAAAAAGTTACAAAAATCTATGGGATACATAGGCGGTTTATTTTGTCTCTTAGAGCCGCGACTTCGACTTCAGACTTCGCGGTAGCTCGGCACCGTACCTCTTCTTGACGAGCGGAGCGGCTTCATCCTCAAGAAGGACTAGACTCAGATGCTCTCTATCCAACTTCGCCAGCTGTTCTTCTAAATGGCAGAAGTAGTGGCAGTCATGGCAGCCTGAGCCAAATAATCCTCCTGTTCAGACGTTATCACCCTCAAGTCGGCTTCCAGCTGGGCGATCTCATTCTGGATCTGCGTAATGTGATTATACCTCTCGGTGATCTGTGCAACCAGTTTGTTCTTCGAGGCGGCACGTGTCTCACTTGCAGCGTTGAACTGACCATACTGGTCAGCCAATTCGCCGATCTCCCGAACGAGGGCGTCCTTCCTCGTATGGAAAGTAACCTTC
This sequence comes from Iris pallida, assembly GCA_029216955.1. NCBI lineage: Eukaryota > Viridiplantae > Streptophyta > Magnoliopsida > Asparagales > Iridaceae > Iris > Iris pallida. Next base: position 154,827 of record JANAVB010042734.1, on the reverse strand, counting down.
TTCTCCCCGAGAGCCTTAATCAGAGCCTCGTCTTTCGTACAAAACAGGGATGACGAGCTCCGTTGTTTAGCATCCCAGAATCGAGCTACCTGACCCTCCAGGTCATTCAGAACTTTCTTCGAAATATTAGCCCACTCTTTATAGCCGGCAATGCTCTCGAGGGCCGCCACTTGGCGTTCGGCAACAGCCTTCACAGGGCCGAAGGCAGCATTCCGATTCAGGACTCCAGGAAGCTTCACTTTCAGCACAGAGTAGAAAGCTTTGACGACTTCCTGGGCCATCTCCTCATCTTCAGTGGAGGTCATCGGGGAGGAGGCTTAGAAAGTTTTTCGCTCCAGGAAGGGATATCTGACACGAAGCCGAACTTGACAAGGAAATCCATTCCACCAAAAACCACTCCTGATTATCATGTGTCACGTCCACATTACCGCTGATACCGATAGTCTCCCGACTCGACACCTATACCCAACCCAGGATAAAAGACACGGTGTCAAGACCACAAAACCTATCATGACCATATTACCTCTGTTGGGTTTTGTTTCAAATCTATTACCCGTACCGTCGGTGTACAAAAGGATAATAGGTCCACAAAAGTATCATTCCAATATATTTGCTCGCATTCCCAGATGCACAAAGGGGCAATAGGTCCAAAAAAGAGAGGGGTCCCCCTGCGGGATACCCTTTACACAAATTGTATTAGACCCTCTAATACAAATACCACAAGCAAAGAATGGAGTGAATGTATTCTGTTTATTCAAAATCAGTTACATTCAGAGGACTACATCTCATGAGCAAAACAAAAAGTTCTTCATCTCTTCATCTGGGCAAGAAGTAAAGGATTACATTGATGTCCAAAAGAAGGGAAAATCTACTACTTATCAGTAACACATAGTTTGGTCAGTTTGGCAGCACTACGCATTCGTCAAAAAGCAGTTTTATGGCCCTCGAAAGAAGTCATGTTTTACTGCTGAGAAGCAAACAAGGCTGTTAAACCTTCGAGAAGCTACACGGTGGAGGGAAAATATAGCATGCTAAAAACATCTACAAATGGTGATTTTTCTCCTCCATATTGCGGACTTCCTAGGCTCATTCCTCCAAGAGGCCATACCTTCAAAACAACATCTCTAGTGTAGCTTTTGCCTACTTGAAGAACCGTAAAAACAGAACTTTTACGATGACACCCAACTACCGTCTGACTCTCCGATGTATAAAGGTTCTTCCTACCATCTGAGGAAGACCCTTCCAAAATAGGAAGAGTCTTGAGCTCTCTGATGTGTGTGTCAAGTGTTGCATCTTCACCATGCCCAAAGTCGCCGATATCGGTCCTAGAGAAATTTGCTAGCCAGATCCCTACAAAATATGAAAAGGGACAGAAGAGAAAGACAGACTCAGAAAACTGCAGGAAAAGCTAAGTGATAAAAGACTCTTATGCGCCCAAAGGATATACGCCCAAAGGGATATGCGCCCAAAACAAATGTGTGGGCGCATAAAAATAGTACGTGGGCGCATAACATGCAAGTGGCATGTGGGCACATAATATGGCAACATGTGGGCGTATAGCACACCACAATATTGGCGCATGACTTCTTTGGGCGCATAATGAAGCTCACAGAAGTATGTTGCCTTAGGCGCATGCGCCCAGATAGAAGAAAAGTCTGAGCGTCGCAAATTAACGCTCAAGACTTTGTTTTTTGAGGCGTGCCCTCACCTAGAATTGGGTCCTGGACTGGTGAAGACGTTGTCGCACGATGAGAGACACTCGGTGCAGCCCCCTTACCCTTCGCGGATCTCTTGGTGACCTTGGGAGACATGGTTCTCAAAGAAAGAAGATGAAAAGTTTCTGAAAAATTCTAAGAGGGAAGAATAATGAGCTTTCTCTCTCCTTCAGAGCCTATTTATAGGCATAGGCCACTTTCTATGCACCCACTATCTTTATGCGCTTATGCGCCCATTGCGCAGTATGCGCCCACAATGGCCAATGCACCCACGTAAAGATCCAGCCTCTTGCACACTGTACGACTGCCACTTGCTGACGTGGACAACGAATGAAGGATGGATCTCTTCAAATTCTATCCTGATGAATCTGTCAGTTCAGATTTTGAGGAAGATCTCAACAGTCGTATCTCTCTGACAGGCTGGCCAAACACTATGTACCCAAAGAGAGAGCCGTGCTATGCACCTATTGCATCACGAGAAGACAGTCCATGCTTCTTTCAAATTATTTTGAACTTGTTCAAGTATCGAAAACTTTGAAGGAGGTCTTGTAGAAGCATGAAAAATTTTCAACAATGAAGCCTTATGCGCCTAAGCTAGTGAAGCTCTATGCGCCCAACCAGTGGAACTCTATGCGCCAAGCCAGTGAAGCTCTATTCGCCCAGCCAGTGGAACTCTATGTGCCCAGCCAGTGAAGTTCCATGCGCCCAAGACTAGCTCCCCAAAAGGAGGGCGTATAGCCTGAGACATGGCTATGTGCCCAAGCTTGACTCAGTCAAAGCCATGATCAAAACGTGCACCGAAACGTACGACCACGTCAGCCTCCAAGAGCAATCGTGCACCGAACATGTGGCCATGTCAGTACCACGATCAACCTACGACTACGCAACCTGTATGCGCCTACATCCTATCGTCCAAAGCAGGACTATGCGCCTACATGAAAACCAGCGTGTTTCCTCATGTGGGTGTATAACATCATTTCAGCTCAAGAACGACTATAAAAATGGGCCTCATCCCTCTTTAAAACACAGAATGGAGAGCATTTTTAAGAGCCAAATTGCTGCACTTCTTGTCAGTGAGCCGAGAGTTAGCAATTTTTTACGTTTTCTCCCACTTTTGTAATCGGAGTGTCAACGGAGTAAAGGAGCAACTGTCGCTCGATCTTTATCGTCCCATTCTTCAGAATTCTTTTTTGTACTCGGGGATCCTCAGGGCAGGATCTCTCAGGCGTACTCGATTTGTGGTGCCTTGCGCCAATAAAGAAAAGATAGCATTTTTTTGTGTGTCTACACCCATATCTACATCTGAACTCCTGGCACAACCACCTCGATCCCCAGGATCTCCAAATCTGCTAGCAAGTGACGATCCATAGTCAAACACATGGCTGTCGGATACCTACTCAAGGCATCGGCAACCACGTTGACCTTCCCTGGGTGATACTGCAGTGAAATGTCGAAGTCCTTCTTCAACTCCAACCACCTGCACTGCCTCATGTTGAGCTCCTTCTGTGTAAACACATACTTCAAGCTCTTATGATCTGTAAAGATCTCCATCCGCTCTCCGTATAAGTAGTGTTTCCATAACTTTAAAGCAAATATGTGCGAGGTACATTTTTTGGAACATATCTGCAAATATGTGCGAGGTACATATCTGTAAAGATCTCTTTGGAACGTCGTGTATGAGCTCGTATTTTCTTATGGCTCGTCGAGTGCGAATATGTGCGAGGTAATATTTTTGGTAAAAAAACATTTTTATTTAAAAACATGATTTTTCGAATAATAAATAATAAATATTTTAATTGTGTAAAGTTGTAAAAATACGTGTATTGGAATTTCCAAATCTTTATTTCCATCATGAAAGGTTATATAAATAGTAATTTTGAAAATAAGGTTTTATGCAAATATTTATTTCATACGAGGTACATAAAATTAAAATTTATATATATAATTCTATTTTCAAAATTTATTTAATATTAATATTTTATTATTCGAAAAGGTATTTTAAAATATTGTTTTGGTTTAAATTTAATTAATTATGATAATTATCTTGGAAAAGATTTTAATTTATACGATTGGATATGATGAGTTGCTTTAAATTAAAAAGGGTGAATTACCTATTAAGGATTTAAATTTTTCTCATCCTTATCCAACTGGGAATTCCTACCTCCTATATAAGGAGAGGTACTCATCCATTATTTCTCCACAATTAATTTTCTAAAAATTTCTACCACAAAAGTGAGTGCATCGTGTCGGTGTCCCCTTCCTCCATTATATTTTCTTTTACATATACAATTATCCACCCCTGTGCCCGACAACCCCGGGCACAATCCATCACAACCCTCCTATCTCGTAGGACACCAACAAAGTTGGTGTCGGACAACCCGACACATCCCAAAAACCACCATTATCTTCGCCACCGACGTCACCTCGCCAACATCTCCCCGACACCCGACGACCAGCGCCTTCACACTACCATCCCGATCCACCTCGCCATCCCCTATCCACACAACCAGTACAACCGCTGCACCCGAGTACATCGCAGCCGCGACCATCGCCACCAGCATCGTCGCCATGGCGATGCCACTGCAGCATCCAGTCACCGCCACTACCAGACCCCCCAAACCACCAGCCAACCCCGGCCCGTCCCGACACCGCCTCCGACCATCGGACCCAATATCACCGTTACCACCGTAGCCACCACCGGCAAATCCATCACCACCTCCCAAACCACCACCGCCACCGCGACAGCCTACACCCGTCACCACCATAAATAAGCAAACACACATCACCCCCACCTACCTCGCGCCGAGCTTCTTCCAGTGCCTTCGGCGAGGCGTCGACCTTGTCTTCTTTATTGTGCCTCCGCACCGAGCAAAACCCCACACCCGCGGTGCTCTCCGCCGTCCATCGCCCATGGAGTCAGCCGCCTTTCCTCTCCGCCTACCGTACCATGTGAACGCCGCCCGTCCCGCCGCCCTCCAGCTCTGCCCGGCGCCGTGACCAACCGCCTACGACCCTCTCTGACAAAACCCCTCTGCCACCGGCCGGGTCTGCGAGCGCCGTCTCCGTCTCCGCGAGCGCAGCCTCCGCCGTCGCATGCTCGCTCGCCATAGGCGTTTCACGCCCGTTCTCTCCCCCACCCTCTCGATCTACGCCCTCTTCTTCCTCTCCTCTCCGGCCCTCTCCACCACTCTCTCTCTCTCTCATGCTCTCCTTTTTCTCCTCTCTTTCTCCCTATTCTCTCAGTACTCTCCCTCTCTTGCCCTGGGTCACAAATTCTCTCTCTTTCTGCTTTCTTATTTCTAAGGGTTTTAAATTCTTTCTACCTAAGCAGAAGTCTCTGCTCGAGCCAGCTATTAATATATTTATAATATATTAATTGTATTGTTATAACAAGTGTATTATTACTATTACTATGTCTTATTCTTATTCTTATTATTGTTATTATAATTTTATTTTATACTACTATTTTCTAAATTGTAACAAAATATTATGTTAAGGCTAAGCCTACATCTATATTTCTAAATTTAGTTTAAAAACCCTAAGATAATTTCTCTAGAATATTAAAGATTAATCTAAAAATACTTTTGGGCCATAAAGGGGAGTTTCCAATTTTATGAAATAAATTCCTAGTATTGTTCAAATATTTATCAAATATATTTTAACAAGGAAATATAGCTTTCTGTCTAAAGGCGTATTTTACAAACTTAGGGTTCTTAGTCTAAAACGATTTCCTAGATTTTTTTAAGTATTTATCTAAAATTATTTTCACTAGTAAATATCGTTTCTAAGTGTTATAAATATTTTCTAAAATAATATATGTATTTATTTACGCCAATCCTTTATTGTCAAATCTTGACCATGACTGATCCTGCGCTTATATTCTCGTGAATTCGGACCTTTCACCTTGACCATGACTATTGGACGAATCAGGACATTTCAGACTACAGGACATTTCACCACACAACACCAAGATTGACTAATCACATTTCTTGCGGATACGGACCACGTTTGCATGGACCTCGGCGATTGGACAAAACATGAACATCACGACATCGCATCATACCGGGAGACACATCAGACAAGATACCTTGCCACATATACTTCTTTCATTAGTTACTTTATTTATACAATTATCGTATATTTTTGTACTTTATTTTGTTATTTAATTTTTTGCATGTGGACCTAGAGTTAAGGGACTATCGTCAAATTTAGTGTGTCTCATTGACTTGTCACAATTGTACACGATTTATGTGTGAGAGTTGTGAGTACAATATAGAGGTTACTTGCGTGTGGGCTGATCCCGTGCGCATGCTTAGGAATAACTGTCAATAGATGCATGTTAGAAGACTTGACAGTTATCTATTATAAAATAGTATGGTAGAAATGACACGTGTTGGTATGTCATAGTTACGATGCATGTATAGTATCATTGGGGGGAGGGGACAGCTACTAGCGTAGGGACTACATTTACTTTTACACACATTTGGGAGATAGTGTCTCGGATGAGCGCTACGTGTTACCCGACCGATAGTGTCTCGGATGAGCACTACTTGTTGGCCACTCTTTATTACTTGCTTGCGTGAATCCGTACAGCCCCTTCATAGAACGTTGTCCTCAATTTGCATATCACACAGATGGTTAGAAACCCTGTGTTGTAGTTTATAGTATTTATTTATGCAGTTATACATGGCATGTTCTTCTGTATCTTGTTACGTCCCTCTGAGGACCTGGTTATCTCTCCAGGTGTGTGCTTCTGTGATATTTACAGGTGTTCCAGCCGAGGCCGTGATCTTCTCTATCCTTTCGAAGAGGATTGCACTTGGCTCGTCTTGTTATTTCATCTATTCCTTCGTGTACATTTTATTTGAGATAGTTGGTAGTGGACTTTGTCTCTGTCCAACTTTTGTACAAATTACAATTTTGTGTTGATTCCTATTTTGTATTGTCTTTTTATTGTGGATGCGATTAGTATCATGGATTACTGCATTTTACAGCTTATGTATATATACGAGTTTCCATATATTGGAGTAGACTTCGTATGTATGCAGCTGGCATGGTTACGTACCTAGTCCATATATTTTGGGACTGGGGCGTTACATGTTTTTGTGGCCCATGCAGGTCCAGTTCGCCGTTTGGTTATATGACTGTACCAAACGGGCCTCCAATATATGATTAAAGTAGAGAATCTCATCCACCTGCTTGACCCTCTTCCTTGACTAATTTTTTTTGCATCACTTGATCAACTTCATTGATCTACATCTTGCTTGAGCTCTTCCTACCGTAATCCTTATTTCCACACTTGATAGAAAGATGACTACACTAGTATCTGCTCCTAGGTCAAACACATAGCTAGAAGGATTACATTGACAGTTAGTATGCATTAGAGTCATATTTGAGCTATACTGGCATTTTATTTTGAAGATTAGCTAATTTCAAGTTGGGTAGTAGCAATATTACAAACTTTGAAGGATGGACAAAATTTTATTTTGAGGCTACAAGTGGCAAGAGATTCGTGTGAACATCTAAATGATTGAGAAAACAAATTTATTCCTAACTTGAGAAATTTTAGGATATTTATGACTAATGGGAGTTATATAGTTTTGATAGATATAAAATCGACTACGAGGAAGATTTTAATTTTTTTTAAATTTTGTAATATGATCTATGATTATAAATTGGGTTATATTTTGAGTTAAAGTTGTGGTAAAAAAGAGAGGAAAATCTTAAGGTTTAAATTAAGTTATACGATTTCCGATTAATAAGATTGCTAATTTTGAGTTTTAGTTTGAGGTGATGATAGTAAAATTTTGGTTTAAAATGTTTTAGGAAGATATGAAATCGTGTTTGAGGAAAAATTTCAAATTTTGAATTGTGTCCTATGATTGATGATCTATAAATCTATTTAGATTTTGAGTTTAAAAGTTGTGATTATGGATATATATATATATATATATATATATATATATATATATATATATATATATATATATATATATTTGGTAATTTTTTTATGGTTCATGAAATCTTGAGTTCAAAGGTTGGATGGATAATGCAATTTTGGAAAAATTTACTAGCAATATAAGGAAGTTTTTTTTCGAGATTTATTCAAAGGCGTAAGTTATGATTTTGGTTGAAGATCTAGAACGACTAGAGAAAGTGGTAGTTTATTTCAATTGTATTGAGAAAACTGTTGAGGGACTCGACTTATAGATTTAGATATTGTATTAAGGGGCGACCAAGAGGGATATTAATTGCCATATCATCCATGACCATGATAGTTGCATACACAAGTGAAGTTAGTTATCTACAAACCATGTGATTATATTTCAACCTTGACTTGCTCGACCTTCCCTCAATTCTAAAACTTTTATCTTGACCTTCTAATCGTTGGATATTTGGAAACGGTTAGAACTATTCCTTGACTAACCCCAACTTAGAAGGGTACCTTTTCTCTAAAATCGTGTCCCTAACTTATTTTACTTTGGCCCATGCTTTAATTAGATCCAATTTATTCGTGCATAAATATCACCTTAGTGAACTCCCACTTTCTATTTTAGATCTTTTGGTATCCCTAACTGTAATATTGATATTCGGAGCTTGAGACCAGCTGTTTCATCCCAACAGATTACACATATAAGACCTAGACGAGCCCACCTTCATATAGGTATATCACATGCCACTAAAACACGTCTTTTGTACTATATTTTCATGATATGACTTTTGGGTCGAAAAGACTAAACTGTAATCGTTACCATGATACCGATATATTTATCGACCATGGACCTCGACTCAATTCTTTCAAACTGATATGTGATTGTGTTCTACTTAATTCCATAAATGTTTAGCTTATGCTTTATGTTGATTGCTAACCCGTGCCTTTTATCTTCATGTCTTATCTTAATTTGCTTAGACCCTTAAATTTTATTTTTATCCAAACCCTTTCCAAGACCATTGAAGCCTAACCATATTCTTCACCCAATGTTTGCTTCCCACCTTGAGAACTTTATTTGACTTCCCGTAACTCATGCAAACCGTGTTTCTTATGGTTTCCTTGTGTGAAGATAAAATTTTTATGACACCCTTCAATTTACGACTAGATTAGAGAATCCCACATGGGAGATTAAAGGAATATGAGGAATATGCTATTACGAGAAATAAATAAGATCATATTAATAAATTTCGGAAAGGACTCTTTAATCTATTGAGGAATTTTTTGGTAATAATAAAATCATGGTGATTAAAGGTATGATTAAACGTTAAAGAATTATAAATTGACAAATTATCTTCATGGAATATTCAAAAAATTTGAGAATGAGGAATTGTGATGCTCAAAGGATTGATCCTATATCCGTAGACGCGAAACTTCTAGTAGGAAGATTTGATTTGAGAAGTATATAGGTTGGAAAAAAATGATTAAGGAATTTATTAAATTCTAAAGGTATGAGACTTACTATGAGGTATGTGATTTTTTTTCCAAAAATGGTATAATCAAGATTAGAACTAAGGTTATGAGACTTATGATTTGAGAATATGTTTTAAGAAACCAAAATTTTTGTGAGTTAAATTTTGAGGAGAAACTCCAATTTGAGTAAAACAAAAATGTTTTATGAAAAATTTAATTTTATGGAATATGAAATTTGAAGAGACTGTATAAAGTTACTATTGATAAGACGATTAGAGAAGTAACGATGAAATTTTGAATCAAGAGTATCGAGCTAATAAATTTTTGAGATTTGGGAAATTATTGCATTTTTGTGAGCTAGCACGTCTTGGATAAATGATAGCCTTTTTTTGAACTTAGACATTGATTGGGATGCCATGAGATTTCTTATTGACTATACCGAAATTTTGTTTGTCTAGATTATTTTTGTTCAAATTGCTTACTGGATTCAGTTTCTGAATCATTGCTTAAGCTTCTTATCGATAAACTCTCGTGCCTATGATTTTACCATCTTGACTAATACTGCTACTATAATCTAGTTTTGCAAGCTCATTGATTTATCGAGCTTGTTCATGACTTATGTTATTGAGCGCGCTCACTAACATATTGTCTAATCAGAACCTGTGCATGATGGTCTGATCAACCAAGTGCACTTTGGTTCGCTTTTACCTATTGTTCTACGTGGATGGGATATAGCTAAAACTTGGCCTCTAGAATCCCATCCACGACTGCATTGAAAATTCTTTTGACATTATTTGGTCGTCTTTGAACCACGTATTCGTAATATTGTCTTTGAACTCTTTATTGCTTTCGCCTTCACCTATTTTGGAAGGACGAAGGCACTTACACTAGAATTCCCTCTAGCCGACCTATCACTTATGACCATTGTCACCCAATGTGACTATATCTTCGTCTTAAACTCCTCGTCCTTTCCTCGACCCTACATTTATTATCACCACTCAAGTTAGGAGTGAATCATTCTCGTAATCGTGCCCTCAACCCTACCTACTCCTAAATTTCGAGGACGAAATTCTTTTAAGTTGGGTAGGATGTAAACCCCTAAATTTCTACTATAATTTTTTTAAAATAAATGGGGTATTAATTTTTACTTTGTATTTGTACATCGCATAGTCGTATTGTATGTCGCGTACGAATTTGTCGTATAGAACGTCGCGTATGAGCTCGTATTTTCGTATGGCTCGTCGAGTGTGAATATGTGCGAGGTACATATTTTTGGTAAAAAAACATTTTTATTTAAAAAATGATTTTTAAAATATAAAAATAAATATTTTTAATTGCTAAAGTTGTAAAAATGTGACTATTGTAATTTCCAAATCTTTATTTCCATCATGAAAGGTTATATAAATAGTAATTTTGAAAATGAGGTTTTATGCAAATATTTATTTCATACGAGGTACATAAATTTAAAATATATATAAATTCTACTTTCGAAATTTATTTAATATTAATATTTTATTATTCGAAAAAGTATTTTAAAATATTATTTTGGTTTAAATTTAATTAATTATGATAATTATCTTGAAAAAGATTTTATTTTATACGATTGGATATGATCGAGTTGCTTTAAATTAAAAAGGGTGAATTACCTATTAAGGATTTTAATTTTCCTACATCCTTATCCAACTGGGAATTTCTATCTCCTATATAAGGAGAGGTACACATCCATTATTTCTCCACAATTATTCTTCCACAAATTTCCACCACAAAAGTGAGTGCATCGTGTCGGTGTCCCCTTCCTCCATTATTATTTTCTTTACATGTACAATTATCCACCCTTGTGCCCGACAACCCCGGGTATAATCCATCACAACCCTCCTATCTCGTAGGACACCAACAAAGCTGGTATCGGACAACCCGACACATCCCGACAAACCACCATCATCTTTGTCACGACGTCACCTCGCCAACATCTCCCGACCCTCGACGACTAGCGCCTTCACACCACCATCCCGATCCACCTCGCCGTCCCCTAGCCACACAACCAGTACAACCCGTTGCACCCGAGTACGTCGCAGCCGCGACCATCGCCACCAGCATCGTCGCCATGGCGATGCTACCGCAGCATCCCGCCACCGCCACTACCAGACCCCCCAAACCACCAGCCAACCCCGGCCCGTCCCAACACCGCCTCCGACCATTGGACCCATCATCACCGTCACCGCCGTAGCCACCACCGCAAATCCATCACCACCTCCCAAACCACCACCGCCACGGCAGCCCACACCCATCACCACCATAAATAAGCAAACACACATCACCCCACCTACCTCGTGGTCGGAGCTTCTTCCAGTGCCGTTGGTGAGGCGTCGGCCTCGTCCTCTTCGTTGTGCCTCCGTACCGAGCAAAACCCCACACCCGCCCGTCGCCCGTGGAGTCAGCCGCCCTTCCTCTCCCCCTACCGCCCCACATGAACGTCGTCCATCCCACCGCCAGAAACCCTCTCCCCCAGCTCCGCCCGGCGCCGCGACCAACCGCCTACGACCCTCTCCGACGAAACCCCTCTGCCATCGGCCGGATCCGCGAGCGCCGCCTCCGCCTTCGCGAGCGTAGCCTCCGCCGTCGCGTGCTCGCGCACCATCGACGTTTTACGCCCGTTCTCTCCCCCACCCTCTCGATCTACGCCCCCTTCTTCCCTCTCCTCTCTGACCCTGTCCGCCACTTTCTCTCTCACGCTCTCCTTTTTCCCTTCTCTTTTCTCGCTCTTCTCTCAGTACTCCCTCTCTTCCCTGGCTCACAAATTCTCTTTCTCTCTGCTTTCCTATTTCTAATGGTTTTAAATTCTTTCTACCTAAGCAGAAGTCTCTGCTAGAGCCAGCTATTAATATATTTTATATTATATTGATTAATTGTTATAACAAGTGTTATTATTATTATTATTACTATGATTCTCATTCTTTTTATTATTGTTATTATAATTCTATTTAATACTACTATTTTCTAAATTATAACAAAATATTATTAGGGCTAAGCCTACATCTATATTTCTAAATTTAGTTTAAAAACCCTAAGATAATTTCTCTAGAATATTAAAGATGGGACATTTCAGACCACCGCACAACACCAGGACATTGACTAATCACATTTCTTGCGGATACGGACCACGTTTGCATGGACCTCGGCGATTGAAAAAACATGAATATCACGACATCGCATCATACCAGGCGACACATCAGGCAAGATACCTTGCCACATTTACTGCCTTCATTAGTTACCTTTATTTATGCAATTATCGTATATTTTCTGTACTTTATTTCCGTTATTTAATTTTTTGCATGTGGACCTAGAGTTAAGGGACTACCGTCAAATTTAGTGTATCTCATTGACTTGTCACATTTATACATGAGTTGTGTGTGAGAGTTGTGAGTACAATATAGAGGTTACTTGTATGTGGGCTGATCCCCGTGCGCATGCGTAGGAATAACTGTCAATAGATGCACGTTAGAAGACTTGACAGTTATCTATTATAAAATAGTGTGGTGGAAACGACACGTGTTGGTGTGTCGTAGTTACGATACATTTATAGTATCATTGGGGGAAGGGGACAGCTACTAGCGTAGGGGCTACATTTACTTTTACACACATTTGGGAGATAGTGTCTCGGATGAGCGCTACGTGTTACCCGGCCGATAGTGTCTCGGATGAGCACTACTTGTTGGCCACTCTTTATTACTTGCTTGCGTGAATCGTACAGCCCCTGTGTAGAACGTTGTCCTCAATTTGCATATCACATAGATGGTTGGAACCTTGTTGTGTTGTAGTTTATAGTATTTATTTATGCAGTTATATATGGCATGTTCTTCTTGTATCTTATTACGTCCCTCTGAGGACCTAGTTATCTCTCCAGTTGTGTGCTTCTGTGATATTTACAGGTGTTCCCGCCGAGGTCGTGATCTTCTCCATCCTTTCGAAGAGGATTGCATTTGGCTCGTCTTGTTATTTCATCTATTTCTTCGTATACATTTTATTTGAGATAGTTGGTAATGGACTTTGTCTCCGCCCAACTTTTGTACAAATTACAATTCTGTGTTGATTCCTACTTTGTATTGATTCTTTTATTTGGATGAGATAAGTATCATGGTTTACTGTATTTTACAGCTTATGTATACATACGAGTTTCCATATATTGGAGTAGACTTCGTATGTATGCAGCAGGCATGGTTACGTACCTAGTCCTTATATTTTTGGACTGGGCGTTACACAAGTCGTGGGTAGGGTAGTTCTTCTCATGGGGACGTAACTGCCTGGAAGCATAGGCAATCACCTTCCCAAGCTGCTGCAAGACACAACCCAAACCCTTCTTTGAGGCGTCACTGTAGATAGTGAACCCTCCTGTTCCTGATGGCATTGTCAGAAATGGAGCTATCGTCAACCACTTTTTCAACTCATCAAAAGCGACCGGACACTCCTCTGACCAGACAAACTCTGCATCCTTCTGGATCAGCCTAGTCAATGGCTCTGCAACCCGGAGAAATCCAGTACGAACCTCCTATAATAGCCTTCCAATCCAAAGAAGCTCCTTATCTCTGCTACTGAACTCGGTGCTGTCCAAGCCTCCACTGTTGTGATCTTCTTCGGGTCAACTGAGATCCCATCTCCAGTCGCCATGACCCAAGAAGTCAACTCTGTCCAGAAAGAACTCACACTTCGAGAGCTTGCCATAAAGCTCCTCCCTCCTGAGAGTCTCTAGAACCACTCTCAAGTGCTCCTCATGCTCTTTTTCAGTCTTTGAGTACACTAGGATATCATCAATGAACACCCCACGAAATTGTCCAAGTACTGGTGGAACACATTGTTCACCAGGTTCATGAATACTATCGGGGCATTAGTCAACCCAAACGGTATCACCATGAACTCAAACTGGCCATACCGCATCCTGAATACGGTCTTCGGGATATCCTCCTTCACCTTCACCTGATGGTAACCTGACCTCAGATCAATCTTAGAAAATACCCTCGCCCCACTCAGCTGATCGAAGAGATCGTCGATCCTCGAAATGGGTACTTGTTCTTGATCGTGAGGTTGTTGAGTGCCCTGTAGTTGATACACATCCTGACCGACCCATCATTCTTCGGTACAAAGAGTACCGGTAGACCCCATAGTGAAGAACTCGATCGAATGAAGCCCTTGTCCTACAGTTTATCCACCTGCTTCTTCAACTCTACCAGCTCGCTGTTGTTTACCCTATAGACGTGCTGAGATATCGGCTCTACTCGGGCACTAAGTCTATAGAGAACTCACGTCTCTGTCGGGTGGTAGTCATAGCAAATCCTATGAAAATATGTCCATGAACTCCGCTATCAAAGGGTGTGGCACTGCCTTCTCTTCAACTGATACTTGGCAGTAAACTCCGCTGCTCTGCTCCACCTGCCGTCGGGTAAACTCGAACTCTGGCTCTCCGGGTGCTCTGAAAAGAACTCTACCCCCGCGATAATCTATGCTGGTGTGGTGCCTGCTCAACCAATCCATATCGAGTACGATATCGTAGTTCGGTAATGGCATCACGAGCAGACTCACATCCAACTCTCGACCTCCCAAATCAACTCTCCAACCCTTGAAATATCACTAACGAGGATAATACCACCCGATCGTGATCTTGCAAGTCCTAGGCAACGATTCGGATACAAGAAGGTGTCTAATAGCAAAATATATAGACACGAAGCTGTGGGAAGCCCCCGAATCGAACAAGCAAAAGCTGGAATGGAGTCGAGAAGAATAGAACCTGCGATCAGCTCCCCGATAGCCTCTGCGTCCTCAGCTGCCATGGCGAAAGCTCGCTGCTGCTGACCTCCCCTGGCCTGCTGCTGATGCTGAGCGAACCTCTGCTGCTGAGTCTGTAAGGGTCCTTTCTGCTGCACTGCTGGAGCTCTGGCTCCCGTTCCCTGAGCTGCTCATCCTGAAGACATGGAACACTCCCTCAGCTGGTGCTCTGCCGAACCACAGAGTAGGCACCTTCCGAGCCTCTTTCTGCAGTCATTCCACACATGCCCTGGCTTCTTGCAGAAATCACAACTAACGAGCTACTACCTGAGTGTCTGTGGCTGAACCCTCGGCTGCTGCTGCACCGGCTGGAAAGGTGCATGACCCTGACCCTAGTACTGCTGTGGCTAGAACTGCCTCTGCTGATACTGCTGCTGAAAGTGTGGCCTCTTGGCGGGTCCTCCGCTGCCACTGGCTCCCTGAGCGTCTCGTCCCCTCTTGAGCCTCAGCTCAAGATCATCCTCTGCTGCTAGGGCACCCACCAGAATCTCCTCAAAAGTGGCACTCCGGTCACACTTGGTCAAGGACTTGACCTCCTTGACTAACCCCTTCCGGAATCTTCGGGCCTTCGCCATCTCACTGAGCCCCTCAACAAATCTGCCCAGACGGCAGAACTCCCCAGCGTACTCATCGACAGTCTAACTGCCTGAACTAAGCTCTAAAACTGCATCTCCAGGACGCCAAGAGCTGTGTCAGGGAAAAACTTCTCCTTGAATAGCTTCTTGAAGGTTGCCCAAGTCTGTCCCTCTGTACTGACCCTCTGGTCCGTCTGGTACAATATGTGGGCCAGGTCCTGTATTTGACTACCTGTCGTCTCAATTTGCAGTCGTGCTGGAATCTTCGCCAGCCGAAAGATCTCCTTGATGTGCTCTATCCAGTTATCCGTATATAGAATCCCCTCAGTGCCGCAGAAGTCCCACGGACGCATCTTCTGGAAGTCCTAGATCCCTGGTGTCCTCGGCTGATATGGCTGCATCAGGGCTGCCTGACTGCGCAATAACTCTCTACAGTCGTTAGGGCAAGCTGCTGGGCATTCTCATGCCCTGCTAGAAATGAGCGGACTATTGTCGCTGGGACTCCACTGTCTTCTGAAAGAAGTCAAACAACTGCCCTGCGTCAACTGATCCGGAAGGTGGCTGCTGTCGAAAGAAATCAGAAATGACGGGGGAAGGTCTCTGTACAGGCGGAGGTGCACCTCCAAATATAGCAGAAATGCCAACCTGAGTCGGAACAACAGGAGCTACGGTCTCGAGGCCCTACTGAACAGGACGAGAGGTGGCCGACCTCTCGATAGTATCCCTCGGACCGGAACGATGAGATCGTGCCTCCATAACCATTCTGAAGACAGATCAAAACAAGAAGCAATTACTGAGAATGAAGCAAAAATCAAAGGAGGACAGTTTATTTATTCAGAGGAAAATATTTAATCAACAAGAATTTAGATGGCAAATATTGGATTCAAGTTTTTCTAATATGATTGAGTACCTCAAAACTATATCCTATATCTTACTGCAGGTTGTAGTGATACTCTAGTTCAAATACCACTACAAATCTAGACCTGCATGGGCCACCACTAAAAACGTGTCACGACCTGCACCCAGTCTAGGGGCACGAGAAGTGGGTACGTCCAGCCTACACCACAGTGTCGACGGTAGAACGCTGTCCTAGGTCACATACATCTAACAATTATAAGGTACCTGTACAATGTATACGCTCCGAATGGAGGACAATATAGAAATGTACAACTCAATCACAGCTAAGGTAGAAAATACAATAAGATAGATAGATATAAAAGTTGCCAAATGAAATACAATAAGAGAAGAAGTCTAAGAGTCTAAGATAGCATTTCCACAACATCCAGAATAACAAAATTCCCAAATAAGTACATAATGTATCCAAAATAAGACAAGACAATAAGGTAAGATAACTAGTCTAGCTAACTAGCCTAGACTACTAGAATAATGTCCTCTGTAAGGGCTGGGACCTCCTGGGAGTCCAGCTCACAAGTGTCATCTAGGCCTGCTCCATAGTATGTAGGACAGAACTCCTCAATGTCATCTGTAATATTTTAACAGGTCTAGTCAGGACAGGAACGAGCACAATACATCTCACGCAGTTCATAATATGACAGATATATAAATATGCTATAGAGTAAGATACATGAAACGCTGGAGAATATATGAAGTAAAAGAGATGATTGCAAAGCAATATCTACTATAAGTAAAGAGGCACCAGTGGCTAGTGATGTAGAGTACAAGATAGACATGTGAACGGCTTAAATTTGCACATGATTACACTACTTTGGAATTATTCACATGACCGTTTATACTTCCGCGTACCCCAATCAATACATAAGGATCCAGACAAGTTATGTTATTGTATATAATTTCACATGGGGGCCCATAAATAGGTGCACAAAAATATACATGAGGGGCTCTGTGAACATGAGAGTACATGAATCACAAGAGTGCACATACATGGTGAAAGCACCGGAGTACATGATGAATATGAAACGCACATGACATAACGTAACCCGATGCTCCCGAGGGATATAACATCTCATGAAGGAATCCATATAGTACCAATCTGTGTTAACAACGTGACAGCATCATGTAAAGTAATATAGAGCATGAATGTAAATCCTATCAAATATGAAACGGTTAAAGAATGTACTCGCCTGGTATCCTGAGTATCTGATGAGTATATATGTCTAGACAGAGTAGATGAGTCCTATTTAGAGCAACACAGGTCACAACATGTCCAGAATGGTAATATTAAACTTTATAATGCATTCTATATGAATTTTAGGTCATCCTAAACTAAAGTCAACTCTTGGTCAACTCTAGTCGACTTCACTAGTCAAACTAGGTCAATCCTAGTCCAATCAAGTCTCACTAAGCCTAACCAAGCCTAGGCTAGTACTCAAACACAATCAAAGCCCTAACAAGTTATCACACGAATATAAACTATGCATATTCATCCTTATACAAAACATACATAGATATTCATAGGCTAGTGACAAATACACAAATAAGGCACAACTTGGTACACATATATGTAAGTAGGGGGTGAGTGTGTGTGTCAACATTGTGGTGGGTAGTGATATGGTGTGTGTGTGTGGATTGTCTCATGGTTTGTGTGTTTAGTTGCATAGTGTGATAGGGTGTGTGTGTACCACTGTTAGTAAGATGAGGGTGTGTGTACAGTTCACATATGTGTGTGTGTCCAACTACACAGTGTGATAGGGGGTGTGTGTGTGTATTCAGTGAGTGACATGTGAGTGTGAGTGTCAACTATGTGTGTGTGTTCTCAGGTTTCAGTCAAATAGCAGTAATATATTTGTGTATGTGTGTGTTATGTCATGTACATTAGTGTATAGTGTTCACAGGTTACACATAGGTTGACAGTGAAGTTCTCAAGTTTCACATAGGTTGACAGTGAAGTTCTCAGGTTCCTGTGTGTACAGTAGTGTGTGTGACCTAAATCTCAGGAAAAATTGTCATGTTATTCTCATTCAGTCCATTCACATATAAATATGCATAAACGAACTCATTATCCCCTATTCAGTTCAGTTATCAGTGAATGGTAGTTCTTCGAAAATCAACCCAATTGCAAAATGAAAACCAACAAACATACCAACCCTAAACATGAATCATTATATACCAATTATGATAACATATCTGAAATTAACATTGAATCACAAATCCGAAAACAACTCTTAGTTATCAGCTATATACCCGATTCTCAGTTCAGCCCAATATCAAGAAAACCCAAATTCGAAATAAAATTCAAATAAACATTAAATCAGTGTGTGCACATGTGTTAGGCACATGTGTCCATGTGTCAGAGAGGCTTTCGTGCCCAACCAAGTGGACACAAAGTGTCCAGAACCATTTAGGCATGTACAGACACATACTGTACAGTATCATCGTGCGCGGGAACACGAGTTCGTGCACATGACACACGACACGTGACACCTCGGTCATGTCTACGTGTTCTCCGTAGATAGGGCTAGAGATTCGACACCCTGATTTAGGTTCAAAACGGGTCTGTGTGTGACACGACACACGTATCAGTCGAAGGGAAATGACTGAACCGTGTCAGTGTAAAACACGTGCATGCACAAGAACGTGTCCGATACGATACGTGGCCACGCGTGGCTTGGGGGTGACTTTTCAGTCACTGCCCCGACCTACAGCCAAGTGTCGGGTGTCACGACCCGCACCCTAGAGTAAAGGTACGAGAAGTGGTTACGTCCAGCCTACGCCGTAGTGTCGGCGATAGAATACTGTCCTAGGTCAATCATCTAACAATATATAAGGTACCTATATAGTATATACACTCCGAATAGAGGTGACATAGCAGAATACAGTCTCAATCATATCTAAGACAGAATGATAAGATAGATAGATAGATATGAAACGAAATCCACAGAGAGATACAACAGATAGAAGTCTAAGTGTCTATGATAACACAATCTAGAAATCCAAATAACAAATACAGTAATCCAGAATGTAAATATAATAAAAAGACATCCTAGCCTAAAGGAGTGTCATCTACTGCTAAGGGGTCCTGCTGCTGGTCCAGGTCACAACAGCCCTCTAGGGTAGTCCCATAATAGGTGGGACAGCACGCCTCGTCCTCATCCTCTGTAATATTTCAACAGGTCCAGTCAGGACAGGAGCGAGCATAATACATCTCAATAAATCATAACAGGATAGAAAATATAATCATGCTAGAGAGTAAGATACATGAAACTGAAAACATCATAATGTAAAAGAGAGACTGTAAGTAAATATCTACAATATATAAGAGAGCTAATCAGTGCTAGTGATTCAGAGTACAAGATGAACATATGAACAGCTGGAGGGTGATTCATGACTATACTAAAGAGGTGATTCATGACTATACTATTTTGGAATTATTACATGCTCAGTTTCTACTCCTCCATCCCCAATCAATACATAAGGATCCAGTCAAGTTACGTTAAGATTCATGACTATACTATTTTTCCATAAAGGGTGATTCAAGAGTAATTCATTAATAGATTCGTGAAGGCTCGTGATTCATGAGAGTACAGGAATCACAAGCTGATACATAAAGATTCATGATAATAGAAGCATGAGATACATGATATAAATAAAACACACGAAACAAGAGTATCTGATGCTCTCGAAGGGGATAACATCTCATGAAGGAATCCATATAGTACTAATCCGTGTTACCAACGTGTCAGCATCAAGTAAAGTAATCTAAAGCAGGAAAAATAATCCTAAACAAGATATAAAATGATCAGAGAATGTACTCGCCTGGTATCTTGAATATCTGAAGAGAATATACTGTCCGAGGAGTGGTGTCTGTCTTCTATAGAATAGTATAAGTCACTACATGTCTAAATAATAAAATAGACTGCTACAATGCATCTACATGATGTTTGGAGTCAATCTAGGCTAAAGTCAACCTTTGGTCAACTCTGGTCAACTCTAACAGTCAAACTAGGTCAACTCTAGTCTAGTTAGGTCAACCAAGGTCAAACAAGGTTAAACTAGTCTAGGTTGGTCTAACCTAGGCTTAACAAGTCAATCTAGGTCTCTAACCAAATTACCATAAAAGCCACACTAGTCTAGTACAATAGCCTAAACTATACCTCACATATAACAAACAATATATATATTATACAATCAATATATATCACATAGGAATTACATAGGCTATGTGCCATAGGCTAAAATGGAGTCACACACATATATATAATTTAATATAAGTAGCATACATATTTAAATATGTATTACACCAGAGTAAAGTTTATACATATATATTATATATATATATATTATATATATATATATATATATATATTATATATATATATATATATATATATATTACATATAGGCAATAATACACTATATATTACATATATCTAGCCAATTAATATATATGCATAATTAGATAGGGAAGAAGGACAGTGTATGCATATGTGTAGTGGGGGTAAGTGACACATGAGTGTGTGTGTATGGTACATAGGCTAGGGTATAACCATGTGTTTGTGTGTAGAAAACATAGGCTATAGGCTACCTGTGTTCTCAGGTTACTGTGTAGTAGTAGATAGGTTGTGTGTGTGTGTGTGATACATGAGTGTGAAATCAGTAAAGTGTGTGTATGTATATGTGAAGAGTTTGTAATGTGGTGTTCTCAGGGAAAGCATGGCATTGTAGGTAATGTGCGTGTTTGTGTAATATGACAGGAGTTTAGATAGGGTGTTGTGTCAATAGGTAATTTGTAGGGTGTCATAGCTAACAGTGCTGTGTATAGGGATATTGGGTTAGGGTGTTCCTGTGTGTGTAGCTTAGGGTGTCAATCTCAGTTTTGTGGAGTGTATGCAGCAGTGTGTGTCAAATGTATTAGGAACTGTAGGGTGTAGTTCCTGTGTTCTCAGGATTTCAAGTTTAACAGTATATGACTTAGGAAATTTTAGTAAAATGGCAGTTTCTTATATCAGTCCTAGCAGTTAGCATATCCCAAACCAAATTCGAAAACCCAATTCCAACACCAATCACAAACCCAACATGATCATCATCTATTACATATGTAGGTGAACTAATCCTAATCATTAAACATCATTAAATCAGTTAAATATGTAATTAAAACTCAGAAAATTCAAATCAGTGAAGTGTGTATAAGAAATGGGAAAAATGCAATTTGACAATTAAAATCTTGCTAATATTACAAACTAATGGTTGGTAATTAATAACACATATGGGATAATGTCAGAGGGTGTCTTCGTGGCCAAGAACTGGACACGAATCGTGTCCAAACAACCACACGATACACAGACAAAAACTGTGTATGCACGCGTGCACACGTGTCCAACGCACGACACAGGCCACGTGTAGACACGTGGCCGTGCACACGTGTAGGGGGTCTAGGCTAGGGTTTGTTACCCTGAGTCGTGTCCAGGACGTGTGCATGTGCGACACGAACACAGTGTCAGTAGCCTATGGCCGACTGTGCACTGTCAGTGTCAAATCCGTACGGGCCAGATTTCTCCCTAGCCACTAGATAAGGTCCTACAAAATTTTAGGGGCTTGATTTCAGTCACCTAGTAAAGGTTCACACAAATTTTGGTGTCAAGAACTGTTGTGTCCGACGAGAACTCGGACACGGGCAGCAGGGCACCCTACCGAGCCCATGCTGCGTGTCCAGCACCAAATTCGATACCAAAACCACACAAACACAAATCAGTCTTCACAAATATTATTACACATACCTAGATCTAGAGATCCATGTAATTAGTTCAACAAAAATCAAAAATAAAGTCCTAAGAGGCATTTAATCAAACACCTTCCTATACACCATGATACGTATCCGATACGGACACCAAATGGACACAAAATTAACCCAAACTTTAGGGACAGCTAGGGGACACCTAGATCTATCCCTAAATGCAAAGAAAACAGAATATTAGAAAAATTTGAGGGGTTTTATATAGGTGCAAATAGCAAAAAAAAGCTTCAAATGGGGGGTTCCTCCTTGCTAGCCAAATGCTCCCAAATTCCTCTAAAACTAAAATTACTCATCAAAATTAGCAAGTAGAGGTTGATTAGAATCATATGCAAAAGATTTGGGTCAAAAGAATTAAAAATGTATTTACTATGAATTTAGGAAAGTGGGGATTTTCCTTTCCTTCTAAAAACTTGGTTGAGCACAAAAGAGGCAAGAACAAGGAAGAGGACATTAAATAGGGGTGGGAAACCCTAGGTGTGGCCGCCATGGTGGTTGGTTGGGTTTGGGCTCAAGCCATGGGCCTATGGGCTATGTTACGTAAGTCATGAAATTAATAGTCACAAGTCATAAGTCATTGCACCTATTTATTAATCCTCCTATTGAAACTAGATTCTAAGTGACTAACTAAGGTTAACTTAATTTAGACTAGGGTCACATTGCCTACTAAGTCACCATAGCTAGGGTTAGCTTCTAGGTTAGTCTACAAGTCTCAATTAGCTAAGGTCAAAACTAGAAATCACCAATTCAATAAATTTAAAATAAATTCAAAAATTACCAAATGACCAAAATATCAATCTAAAAATGGTAGTGACAAATCTACCCTCCTTAAAAGAATTTTGTCCTCAAAATTAAAGGCAAACTAAACTGATAAAAGGATAGATAATCATACCTCAAGGTCTAAAAAGATAAGGGTATAGCTCGCGCATCATCTCCGCTCCCAGGTAGACTCTCCTGGGGAATGATGCTCCATGCGACGTGAACCAAGGGTATCACCGGGTTTTTAGTACCTTCTCTCGGCGGTCCAGAATCCACTGGCTGCTATGGATAACTGAGAGTAGGTCCTCTCAATCTCCGAATGGTCAAGTACATGGCTAGGGTCAGCCACGTACCGTCTCAACTGTGATACGTGAAATACGTTGTGGACACCCACTAGTACAGGTGGTAATTCTAGCCTGTATGCCACGTCACCGACTCTTTCGCTGATCACAAATGGTCCGATAAAGCGCGGGCTAAGCTTTCCACCTCTACCAAAACGTATGGTACCACGAGTCGAAGATATCCGTAGAAAAACCATGTCTCCGACCTAAACAAATAAGGTCTCAAGTTACTAAATAATCAAACATGATCAAACAATAAAACTAACATCAAACTACTTCTAATCCTATCTCTAATCTGTACCTCAAACTCCAAAGGCCTTCGGTGGCTATCGCCCAGTGCCGATGTCTGTCCTGCGCCATGCGAAGTCTGTCCTTGATGAGCTTCACCTTCTCGGCTGCATCAATAAGCATCTCAGGTCCAATAAAGCTCGCTCACAATATCATCCCAAGATAAGGGTGTACGACACCTACGCCCGTACAGAGCCTGGAAAGATGACATCTTAATGCTGGCTTGATAACTGTTGTTGTAAGAAAACTCCACCAAGTGTAGGTGATCCTCCAGGAACCTCCAAAATCTAAGACGCACGTCCGCAGCATGTCCTCGAGCGTCTGAATAGTCCTCTCTGACGGTCCGTCCGTCTGGGGGTGGTATGCAGTACTAAACTTGAGCTGAGTGCCCAAACTAGTCTGCAGACTCCTCCAAAAATAGGAAGTAAAATGACTATCCCGATCCGAGATGATGCTGACCGAAATCCCGTGAATCCTAACAATCTGCCGCATGTACAACTCTGCAAGCCTCTCTGTAGACGTACCCACCTTGAATGGCAAAAAGTGGGCCAATTTGGTCAACCTGTCAACGATGACCCAAATTGCGTCTTTCCTCCTGGTGTACGTGGCAACCAAGATACAAAATCTATCGTAATATGCTCCCATTTCCACTCTGGAATGGGCAATGGCTGTAATAATCCTCCGGGCTTCTGCCTCTCTGCCTTGACCTGCTGACAGACCAAGCACATGGCTACGAAGCGAGCTACCTTCCGCTTTATCCCATACCACCAGATATGCTCTCTCAGATCCCTGTACATCTTGTTGGTACTAGGATGTATAGAGTACTGAGATCTGTGAGCCTCTTGTATGACCTGCTCCCTGAGCTCTCTAGTAGGCATACACAGCTTGGAACCGTGCCTCAAAGCGCCATTCTCTGCAAGAGAAAACTTACCATCCACTAGCCCTACTTGAAGCTGCTCTCGGATACACCGTAGAGCAACATCCAAGAACTGTGTCGACTTGATCCTCTCCATCAAGTCTGACTGAATCTGTAGGCCCCACATCTGCATCTGAACTCTAGGCACAATCACCTCAATCCCCAGGCTCTCCAAGTCAGCAAGCATGTGACGATCCATAGTCAAATACATGGCTGTCAGATACCTACTCAAGGCATCGACAACCATGTTGGGCACAAAAAAGTAGAAAATATGGTCTAGAATTGAAAATAGTGGATTTTATTGGCCACAAAATAAGTAGAACATACGACAGACATGTGAATTATCATTCAGTATATGAATTGTCACAGGTTAGCTGTAGGGGTCGGATTCTAGCTAGCGGTAGTCCGAAGACACTAGACACCGTCGCTTAGGCTTTTACGCCTTGTTGTCAGAAGGACCCTTTCGGCTTGTACCCAAAACAATGTAACATATACGAATTTAATTTAACAAGTTTGTGCAGATAAGACTTATTGTATGATATTTTCATCCAAGATTCCCAATTTGACGAAGAAAGTTGAAATGCTCTTCGGCAAGTGGTTTAGTAAAAAAGTCTGCTAGCTGATGATCAGTGTTAATGAATTCTAGATTAATAGTTCCTTGTAACTGATAATCTCATAAAAAGTGGTATCGTATTTCTATATGCTTAGTACGTGAGTGACATATTGGATTCTTTGTCAAGTTAATAGCACTAGTATTATACATAATATAGAATATGCTTAAAAGATAAATTATAGTCGGCGAGGGTTTACTTCATCCACAAAATCTGAGCACAACAACGTCCTGCAGCTATATTCAGCTTCGGTTGTAGATAGTACGACAAAGTTTTGCTTCTTGCTAAACCAAGAGACTAAAGCTTTGTCTAATAAATGACACGTGCCACTGGTACTTTTACGGTCGACTTTGTATCCAGCAAAATCAGCATGAATAACTAGTAGGTCAAAGGATGTGGTTTTGGGATACCACAAGCCTACTATAATGTGCCTTTAAGGTATCAAAAGATACGCTTAGCTGTGCTCATATGTGATTCCTTAGGGTTGGCCTGATAATGAGCACATAGGCAAATACTAAACATTATATCAGGGCGACTAGCAGTTAAATAGAGTAAACTACCATCATACCTCCATATTTACGTTGGTCGACTGGTTTGTCGCTTTCATCAGGTTCTAATTTTGTTGTTGTAGCCATCGAACTACTGATTGGTTTGATGTTGTCAAGATAAATTTCTTAGCGTGTCCTTTGTATACTTTGATTGACTGATGAAAACCCCTTATGGGTTTTGTTTGAATTGCAATCCAAGGAAGTAGTTAAGCTCCCCCATCATGCTCATCTCGAAATATTCTGCATACATTTGGCAAATTCTTATCCTTTTGAATGTGATATTGGTAATCCTTTTACTAGCTTGGTTGAAAGTCTTGATATGGTATCCATGTTTGCATGTCCAAGACGTATATGCCATAGTAATATTTATCCTTGTGAGTGTAAAGGCATCTTCCTGCATTGTTAGTATCTTTTGAGACATAGAATATATAAATGTTATCTTCCCTTATCCTTCAAAAGTGATGTCTCCAGATGATCTATCATATATACAGCATTTATTTTTTCCAAAGTTAATATCATATCCATTGTCAGCAAGATGACTAATGCTGAGTAAGTTATGCTTTAACTCTGTACTAAACAGACATCTTTAATGACAGAAAAGGAAGGATTACAATAGTACCGTTACCTATAATATAACCTTTTAGATTATTGTCGAAGGATACATGTACTTCCCTTTTCATCGATAATGTTGCGAAGAGATTTGCATTTCTAGTCATATATTATGATCGCCCACTACCGAGAATCCATTTGCTTCTAGAAGATGAAGGAAGGTCCACATACACCACGAGCAGATATGACCTTTGGTACCCAAATTCTTGAGGGTCCTGAAATGTTAGTCTTCGGTACCTTGCATATATGTTTAAATCAACTAATCTTCTGATTTTATATGTGGTGAAGTGCGTCCATATTTACCACAGTAGTGACATGTAGCATGCATGTTTATGTTAGAGCAGGATGATAAGTTGTCTATGTGTGTGTGATTGTCGTGCTGCATGAGAATATGTGTACATGAAAGCATGTTTGTGTGCAGCATGTGTATGTGTGTTTTTCTTATATGTATTCTTGTGATGAGTAGTCTTGTGTCTCATGTAAGTGTTGTGACCGTGAGACTGATTTTGAGGTTGAATAACCTGTTTGCCTAGCCTGATCTCTAATTTTTAGAGGCAGTATACATTTATCATATTTGGCAGTCAAAGCACTAATTCTTACAACTGCGGTATTGTACTTCTTTTTCCCTTCCGTAATCTCTTTATTGAGTACGGTAAGATCATATGTTTGTTTCTCAATACGTGATTCAGCATCGTGTAAGCTTAATTTAAGCTTGGATAACTCCTCATTATTATCTGTGGGTGATATGTCTATAACATTATCAAGTAAGCATGATAGTCTATGAATTTAGCTTATGAGTCTTAATCTTATCCTTTGCGTGTTTGTATTTACTAAGTAACTTTTGTGATCTTCAATTAAATCACTAAAAGCATCTCAAAGTTCATCAAAAGTAAATTCATAAGTAGATCATTTGTTACTTGGTCGAAGTTGCCATTAGGCAGACGTTTGTAGTATCTTGGTGAGTGTCCTCTTCTTTTTTGAGTCACTGGCTTCGCTTTCGTGCCAGATGCTTGTGTTGGCATACTTTCGAGAGTATGGCCTCTGTATGATTTGCATATCGGCTCCCTTTCTTTGCTGAGGGCAGTCTTTCTTGACATGCCCCGTCTTCTTACAACCGAAGCAGATAGGATCTTCATCATCATCTTTGTGTTGTTCCTTCTTCCTTTGGTTGAAGCATAGGAACTTCTTAAAGTTGCAAACCATGAGCGCTTGATCATCACCTTCGGTCATCATCGTTGTTTATCTGGAGCAGTCTTTCGGTGATGAACTCTTAGAGCGATTTTTTTTCCTTTGGAGCAGTTTCTTCAAAGTCTTGAGGTCAAGCTCATGCGTTATTAGTTTGCCCATTAGAGTCTCCAACGACATGGTAGTGAGATCGTTGTCTTCGATGATTATCGTGGCTTTGGGGTTCAGTTCTTCGTTAGACCCCTTACCACCTTACGTATCTTCTCATTGTTGGAGTAGTTCTTTCCAAGGGAAGATAGAGGGTTGACAATTGAAAAATCTGGTGAACATTTCTGTGATCGTCTCGTTGGGCTTCATCTTGAATGCTTCGTACTCCTGTGTTAGCCGACTGATTTTTGATTCCTTGACTTGAGTGGTTCCTTTATGAGTACTTTTAGAAGCTTCCATACTTCGTGTGAAGTGAACGTAGATACCCTGTTGAATTAGTCTGTCTATAGCACAAAGAGAGCATTAATAACCCTACATCTAGGCTAGCTTTTTTTCTAGATCAGTGTATTTATCATAAGGTTTCTCTATGAGGTTCCCATCAACTACAATTTAGCAGGCTTCTTAAAACCATCTGTAACTATGGTCTATAAGTCAAAGTCTAGAGATTTCAGATAGAAACTCATTCGTGTCTTCCAGTAAGTGTAGTTGGTTCATCAAATAGGGGTGGCCTATTAGTGGACTGTCCTTCACCGTAGTTGGTGAAAATGGGATGTATGGTTTCATAGATCAGCTCTAGGATGTTAATCCTTTATCAAGAGACCAGAGCTTTGATACCAATTGAAGTAACGTGTAGGCAACTCTAGAGAGGGGTAAATAGAGTTTGTGTCTATAATGACAATTAAAAATAACTTTATTGCTAAGTCCAGAAAGCAACTACCAGAGAATATATAACCAAATAATAATGTAGAAATTAAAAGAGTTTAGAAGAGCAAATGCAAATACAACGATATATCCTGGTTTCCTCGTAAAAGACTAGTCCAGGCCCAAGAACTCTTGTTTGGAGTTGAAATCCACTATTATGAAATAGGGTACACATGCGCCTTTAGTCAGAAGGGCATGCCAACTTCTTACAGACATGAGCCTTGAAAACGCTCGACTACTTTAACTTCGCATATGCGAAACTTGGAATTTTCCAAGTGACTTCTTTTCAACTCTTGTACAGAACTTCTAGCTGAATCGCACTGAGCACCTTGGGGCTTAGGAAGTTTTATGGCTAGGGGATTTGGAAGAGTAAGGCTTAGAGTATATAAGTCTTAGAAGATTGAAAGCTTGAGAGTGAGAGATAATTTGAAATGAGAGGAATCAAGATCTATTATACTAGTCAGGGGAGGCAGAGTTCGGCCAGAGTTCTATCCCAAATATTCAAAAATTGACCGTTGGACAGCTCGTAGCAAGGTGTTCTAAAAATCAGGTTACTGATTTAAGGAGGCCGAGTTCGGCCGAGTTCTACCTTAGGTAGAGTTTGGCACGAGTTCGTCTGCCTTAGACCAGAAGCCCTATACGGGTGAGGGTGGTTTGGTTTGGTTCAGGAATTGGTCTGTTTGTATGATGGAGTTTGGAGAGATATGTCTAGGGGTTGAGATGATACAGTACTACTCAACGTACACATTTTCTTAGACTCAATAATGTAAAATTATAGACTAAAAACAAATACATTTGTAATGCAATACAACAGCTTATAGACGACGTCTATCTTGAATTGGATGCATTGTATTGGATCATATATGATGTTATGTCTTGGACTTGATGTGTTGTATTGGATCATATCAGATATCAGTTGTTAATTATCTAAATCAGGTTGACTGTGATCTAGTTTGGGTCAACACTGGTTGTCTAAGCTTGGAGAATTAACCAAGTCAGCGGGACGTAACAAGATACAAAAAAACATGCCAGATAAACTGTGAATAAAATAATATGCATGCAATAGGGTGCCTAATCGTTCTAATGTGAATGCAGTTTAAGAACAACCTTCGACCGAGGGCCTTCTGGCTATAAATGGGATTAGCTTGGTTCCTGTATAGGGTACCAGTGGCCTACGTCCGTAATGCTTCAAAATGTCAGAGGGCATCAATATATAGGTACGACCATAACCCTCAGTGAACGTCAGAGAGCATCAATGGCATGCGTCTCCGACGGAGCTTACAGGTTAAAATAGGGAAGTACAAAAGTGGCCCATACGTCAAGGAATTGTTACCACATCCAATGCCTAGTATTGTCATCTCCATGACTCATATGAACCTCTAATAATTGCCAAGTCTACTATCATGTAAATCGATTGGCAGTTATTCCTAATCGTCGCACGTC